>JAPDFA010000167.1:0-32537 GCA_027569415.1 Penicillium janthinellum
TAACTGTGGGTTGTCACTGATACTATCTATATATACCGTTGCAGTGCAAATCATTCTAACGAATGATTTGGCTAGACCTTTTATGGTCGAATGGTAAATCATGTGAGCAACGGCACGGAGGATTCCACTTCGTTATAGTAAAGTAGGTAAGGTTATAGTAATCTATCCTAATAATTATAGTATATTTTACTCCTTCTAGGTAAGCTCGCTAGACTTAGAATACTAATACTATAGCTAGTAGTTCCTTATCGTGAACGTCGTAATTAAGCTCTACTAGGATTATTTTCCGAGACTAGAAGGCGATAGATCTAAGCTTACCGTCTTCTCCTAGTTATATAAGTTATACTTCGAGCATAAAATCCGATATATCGGTTTCTATAATAATAGGTACGTCGTAGTTAAAGATTATAATAATTACCTTTCCTAACTATTATCGATATAGGTCCTTAAGTCCTTAAAACGACTTTTCCGCTTCGTTATCCTATTTAAATAGTACTCCTTTCTTAGTAAATCGATAGAGTCCTAATATATACTTCGAAAACTATAGTATAAGTGTCAGCCGGTGAGGTCTCTGGTCAGATGACCTCGTTGGTAGCCTAAGCCGTCAGGCCATCATCTCTTCGTCAGCAGCTAAGGCCCTTAGCCTGATTGCTACCTGATTCCTCAGGCATCCTATTTTATTCTGCAGAAAAGATCCATCACTTCCCTTCTGCAGAAGAACCCTATCTTTACATGTTAATCTTCAACAGATTCGTCCTTACCGCTCCTTAAAGCAACAACATCGGATGCAACATCTAACTTCCCCGTCGTATTCATCTGATGTATTTACTTATTGCGGACCCCTCTGGTCCGAAACTTCTTCATATTAACTTAAATCCTATGTTAATCCTTACACTATCATATTAGCTATAAATATAGCTATCTTTTGCATGTTATCAAGTCAGTCAGTTAAATCTTAGTTGAATCTCAGTCAACCTCTTAGATCTCTACTCATTTAAGTCCTTCTTATCTTAAGTCTTACTTTGCTAGCTACCAGACCGCCTAGAGCCATTCGTCTTACCTTCTATCTTTAGGTGAAATCTTCACGCCTTAGAACCCTATATACTGACTACTAGCACGTATCTATATCACGTAGCACTAGTAACTTAGCGGACTTTAGCGCTTTAGCTACCTTCCCTAAGGCAACATCACGAAGTCTGATAGTTATAAGCCCGAGTCTGCTCTAACTAAAGATTTTATCCTATCTTTATTTTGTGTAGTCCGATCTCCGACCGTACGATCTCACTATTAAGACCTTCCGTCTAATCTTTCATCACCTTTTATCTTAATCCTTCGCTATAGCCGAGACCAACTAGCAGACCATCACCCTACAGACCCCTAACGATTAGGTTCCTTAGTATACGCTATTAAAGCTATAAGCCGAGATATAGAGTATTTAGCAATATATCAACCCTAAGGTACCGGCAGCATCTCTGCCATAGCCACCTACCCGGCCAACCAACCCTACTACTAGCAGCGTTAATCCTAGCGCCAGCACCCTTCTTAACCTCAATCCTAAGCAACAGGCTTTATATAAGCTACTATAGGGCGAATATAACCGTCAGCTTACTGCCCACAACGCATATCTTAAGGCAGTTAATAGGATTAGTCAGGGTATTCGAAGATCTATCTCAAACGAGAACCAGCGCCTTATCCTAACTAAGCCCCTACGTAACGCCATCCTTACGCTATAACGTAACTTCGCTCTAACAGATGCATCTCGCATACGCCACGTAGCTAAGCGCTAGTTAGCCCTATACAGCTAATAGCCGCCGAAGTCTAACTTTAACGCGTGGATCTATAAGTAGCAGGTTTACTATACCGAGGCCTTAGATATAGGATTAGATGAATTCAAGCGCACTAAGCGCATCTCTAGCGACTTCCTTGAAGTAATCTTAGGCGTTTCATCCGAATTCACTACTATTTAGATAGATCGAGTTTATAGTGCTAAGCAGCGTAGTGAGCTAGTACTAGATTTCCCAGAGCTCATCGACCGCTACACGGACCATATCCGCATACAACCACCGCGCCACGTACCTAGGCTAGCCTACGTATCCTTTCAGGGTAGAGAAGCCGATACCGGTAACGCTAGCAATGCCGCTAGCAATACCGCTAGCAACACCGCTAGCAACAACGCTGGCAACAACGCTAGTAGGAAGCGATACCGTTGCCTATACGAATCAGATCCGAATCAGGGTAACCATAGCTTTACCGATTACCCTTACGTTAACCTAGCTATCAGGCCAACTAGCTAGGTAGCCTAACAGGAAGTAAAGGATCGCTTTAAAAAGGCAGTAAAGAACGCGACCTTTACTAAGCAATATAAGAAGGCCCTAGATAAGTATTAGCCTAACCGCCAGAAGAAGCCTAATCAGTAGCAAGAGCTAACATCGGATAAATCGGCTACGTAGCGCGCTAGCTTTACCACATTTATCCCGAAGGCAGCTATCAACGAATTACTTAGTACATCGGATAATATAGCCCTTAGCGCTTAGGCCAAATCACCGGCCAAACCGCTAACTAACGATATATAGTGCTACGATACTAGGGCAACGCTATATATCTGTAATAACCGCGCCCTTCTATCGAATTACCGGCCAGCGGTCTCATCAGTCCTAGTTAGCAACACGGAGACCACAATTCTAGGTTTTAGCACCGTCAATTTAATACCAACAGATAGCCTAGATAGTACCTCATTCCCGTTACTCGAGGTAGCCTATACGCCAGGCTTTCATCTCAACTTACTATCTACCGACCGAGCTACCAACGCTAGCATCTTCCTACGTGGTAAAGATAGCTTACTTAAAGAAGCAGATAGCACGCCTATCTGCCGGCTTAACCGTAAATCGGGTATATTTTTGATCCGATAGGACACTACTACGCCTAACGGCACTCTAGGCCTCCACGCGGCTAACCACGCGGCTAACCACGTCTCTTTCATCCCGTCTTTGACACGAGATCTCGGCAACTTCGCTCTTACATCATCCTACGAACCAAAGCAGTCAAAGGGTTCATCCGATCTCTGGTACCGCAGACTAGGCCACGTTAGCCATAAAGTCATCAGCCACCTTAAAGCGCATTTAACTAATATCTCAGTAGATTCATCTCCTTCTACATCAGACGATACATATAAGGTTTATAAGGTAACTAAGGCCAAACGTTAGATATCACGCCGGCCGATAGTCTACAATAGGCCATTCGAGGCAATTCACTAGGATCTTATCCATCACGTACTATCCTTAGCTAGGACCTCCTATCTTTCACACTCTATTAATCCTATCACCAAGTATCAATTCGGTGACGATATTAGCACTAAGGACTAATACGCTAAGTCACTATTCGCCTAGATCGAATTCATCCGAACTCAGCTCAACCTAACGGTCCTTACCATCCACACTAACAACGAGACGGCACTTATCCTATCTCTTTTATCCGAAGCTAGGTCCCGAGGCCTTAACCTAGAGCTATCGCTATCTTATACGCTAGAGCAGAACCCCTTCGCGGAGCGATACGGCGCATTAATCTCAGCGATAAGCCGCTAGATAGTTAAGGATACAGGCCTACCGAGCTACCTCTAGCCTAAGGCAGCCAAAGCTTCGATATATATTCAGAATCGAATACCACACTAGTCCCTTAGCTAGCAGTCACCGTCTGAAGCCCTTTCATCTTATCTCGGCGATAGGGCACCATACTAGCTACAGGCTAAACCTAACCTTTCGAATCTCAGAATCTTCGGATATAAGGCCTTCGTACGCATCGAGAATATCCCCAAGATTACTAAGCTAGCGCCACGCGCTACCATCGGATTCCTTATTAGATACGATATATCCAATATCTAGCGTATCTAGATACCCGCTAAACGCCATATCATCCGTACCCGAGACGTCGAATTCGACGAGACCTAGTTCTTTACTAATAAAGTACCTTTCCCTATTCAAATCTTAGACGATTCATCCCAACTTATCACCACACTAGACGAATCGGCGTCAACACATATCCTAGATAAGATTAATATCCCTAACGTCACTACTACTAATTTAGCGCAGCCTAACCTAGGGGGTAGGGACTAGGATACGTACGGCTAACCTACGCAGTAATAACACTAGGACTAGGACTAGATCCTTAGAGATACGCCCCTTACGCCCGAAGAGCCGATATATAATAAATTTAGCTAACCGGCTAGTCTACAGTCTTCGCAGCCGCAGCCGATATAGCTAATAGTCCTTATCGATAACACTAACTTTAACGTATCTAGCTATAAGCCACTATTTACTACTACACCACTTATCGGTAAAAGATCTCGCTCTAATTCACCAGAGCCACCAGATCAAGGATCGGATAAAAAGCGCCCTCGCGTCAACTTAGCGGCATTCTTTCAGGCCTTCGCAGCTAGCAGCCAATCGCTACTAGGTAAGCTATTAATATTAGCTATTTAGCCGCCACCGCCGGATTACTACTATCTCCGCGAGTATCCTTATCGAAGGGAATTCACCTTAGCTATAGATATTAAATTTAACAAGCTTCTTTAGATAAATGCATTCGAACCAGTCAGCACTAGCCTTATCTAGCAGGCATACGCGCGTGAATACGGCAATATCAGCTAGAAGCACTACCCCTAGCACTAAGTTATCCCTTTACGATAGGTATACGACTATAAATCGGACGAAACGGGTTACGTCACACGCTTTAAAGCCCGTTTATGCGTCCGAGGTAATATCTAAGTCCCTAACCTATAGGACACGCGTACTAATACCCTTACAGCACGTACCTTTAGGACCCTTATCGCTATTATTACCACATTTAACCTAGAGACCTTTTAGATAGATATAGTCAACGCTTTCTTAAATAGCACACTTAAAGATAAGGTCTACTGCTAGTACCCGCCCGGTATAGGATCTTATAGTAAGCAGTTAAGACTAAAGTGTACCCTATATAGCCTTCGAATTGCTAGTAAGCGATAGGAGACTAATATTAGGGCTAAATTAGTGTTACTTAGCTTCGAGACCTACCCTAAAGACCCTTCGCTATATTCGGATAGAAAGATAATTATTATAGTATTTATTAATAACTTCCTTACTATATTCCATTCATCTAAATCTCGCCACGCTTACCGTATTAGAGATCTCCTCAAGAAGGAATTCGAGATAAAACGCAGCGGCGAGCTTACTTAATTTATCGGGATTCGTATTATACGCTATCGGCCGACCCGAAGGACCTAGATTAGTTAAGCTATATATATCGAGAAGATAGTGGTAAGATTTAACCTATTTAGCTATCGCCCTTACTATACGCCTCTTCTATCTAATATCTCTTAGATCCTCTAACCTACTAAGTCACCACCTAATCCGAAGTTAATTTATCTTTATCAACAGAAGTATAGCTTAACCCTTTTCCCCGCTATTTAGACCCGGCCAGACACTACTTTTGCTAACTAGGTCCTTACGCGGTCCCTTACACGCTACACTAACTAATATCTTAAAGCTATAGACTATCTAATATTATATCTCTATACCACTAGAGACCTTAGTATCTGCTATGATAGGATAAAGTAATATATAGCCTTCACTACTATATCGGATATAAGCTTCGCCGATAGCCCGGACCGGCGGAGCTCTAAAGGATTTATCTTTTGCCTATTCGTTAGCCTAATTAAGTAGCTAGCTAGGAAGTAGCGCACTATCTTAACGTCGATCACCGAGGCTAAGCTACTGGCTATTAGCTACGTAGTAAGAAATTATTATTAGATAAAACGCCTATTTCGATTTATCCGATTCGACCCTAACTACCCCGAGATAATTTACTATAATAACTAGCAAACAGTAGACCTTTTAATACACAAGCGGTCTATCTTCCAAACGAAGCTTCGCCACGTCGATATTCACTAACTTTAGGTGCGCTAGGAAGTATAGGCAAAGCGCCTATAAATTAAGTGGCTTAATTTATCAGAAATGCCTACTAATAGCCTAACTAAGCCATTAACGCGTATAAAGCATAAAGCTTTTATACGCTAGATCGGGATAGAGCTAGTACTATCGAAGATTACCGTTTCGTCTAGTCCTCTAGCAAATTCGCTAAAGAACTAAGGGGGTATATTAGCCGGTAAGGTCTCTAGTTAGATAACCTCGTTAGTGGCCTAAGCCGTTAGGCTATTATCTCTTCGTTAGCAGCTAAGGCCTCAGCCTAATTACTACCTAATTCCTTAGGTATCCTATTTTATTCTACAGAAAAGATCCATCACTTCCCTTCTGCAGAAGAACCCTATCTTTACATATTAATCTTTAATAGATTCGTCCTTACTGCTTCTTAAAGCAATAATATTGGATGCAATATCTAACTTCCCCGTCGTATTCATCTAATGTATTTACTTATTACGGACCCCTCTAGTCCGAAACTTCTTTATATTAACCTAAATCCTGTGTTAATCCTTATACTGTTATGTTAGCTATAAATATAGCTATCTTTTATATATTATCAAGTTAGTTAGTTGAATCTTAGTTAAATCTTAGTCAACCTCATAAGATCTCTACTTATTTAAGTCCTTCTCATCTTAAGTCTTACTTTGCTGGCTGCCAGACCGCCTAGAGCCATTCGTCTTATCTTCTATCTTTGGGTGAAATCTTCACGCCTTAGAACCCTGTATGCTAACTGCCAGCACGTATCTACGTCACGTAGCACTGGCAACTCAGCGGACTTCAGCGCTTCAGCTACCTTCCCTGAGGCAATACCACGAAGTCTGATAAGGTGTCCGTAATAAGCAAATACATCAGATGAATACGACGGGGAAGTTGGATGTTGCATCCGATGTTGTTGCTTCAAGGAGCGGTAAGGACGAATCTGTTGAAGATTAACATGTAAAGACAGGGTTCTTCTGTAGAAGGGAAGTGATGGATCTTTTCTGCAGAATAAAATAGGATGCCTGAGGAATCAGGCAGCAATCAGGCTAAGGGCCTTAGCTGCTGACGAAGAGATGATGGCCTGACGGCTTAGGCCACCAACGAGGTCATCTGACTAGAGACCTCACCGGCTGACACCTATTCACGGCTATTATTATATAATTTGCTACTTAATAATGTAATCCACGGCTATCTCGGCCACACGGCTAACTCGGCCACACGGCTAACTTGGCCACCCCACCAGAAATCACGCGTCTCCACCAACCTACCTAATTTAACTATCCACTATGCCACCTAACCGCTCTGAATCTCGTCAGAAAGCTACCGAGCAGGAGGGTAGGATCCTACTAGCCCTCTAGGCCTATAAAAAGGGCTAAGTTAAATCGCTACGCGCCGTAGCGTAGCTATACGATATACCGAAGACTACTCTATAGGACCGCGCTACCGGGATAGCTTCACGCGTCGAGAAGCGCTAGTATAGCTATAAATTGATATAGTTAGAAGAAGATTCACTTTCTAAGTGGATACTCTCTATAGATTCGCGTAGTGTAGCACCTAGGGCTTCTGCTATTCGAGAGATAGCTAATATACTACTCGCTATACACGGTAAATCGCTAGCGCCTATAGTAGGCGTGAATTAGGTATTATCCTTCGTGAAACGCCGCGACGAGCTCTAATCGCGCTATTCGAGACGCTACGATTACTAACGTGCCCAAAATAAAGACTCTCGGTCGATTCGCGCCTAGTTTAATAGCGTTAAGTGTGTAGTAGAGGAGAATAGTATCCTAGCGGAGGATATCTATAACTTCGATAAGACTAGATTCGCGATAGGCCTTATCTCTACGCAAAAGGTGGTTACTCGAGCTAAATACTACAGTCGCCGCTCTATCCTATAGCTAGGAAACCGCGAATAGGTTACTGCTATCGAAGCTATCTATACTAATAGCTACTCGCTACCGCTATACGTGATATTCGTAGGGAAGGTCTATATCTCTAGCTAGTTTAAATTAAACCTACCTAGCGATTAGCGAATCGAGGTCTCGAATAATAGCTAGACTACCGATAAGATAGGCCTTCGCTAGCTACAAAAGCACTTTATCCTACATATAAATTCGCGCGTACGAGGTCGATATCGGCTACTGATTCTTAATAGCCACGGTAGCTATCTTACACCACAGTTCGATAAGATCTACGCGGATAATAATATTATATCGCTTTATATACTAGCGTATTCTTCGTATCTACTCTAACCGCTAGATATTAGCTGCTTCGCGCCGCTAAAGCGTGCTTACGGTCGCTTCGTTAGCGATCTAGCCCGCAATAGCTATAACCACATCGATAAGCTCGACTTCCTCGCAGAATATCCTCGGGCGCGTATCGAGGCCTTTAAGCCGTAGACTATCTAGACTAGCTTCGCTACTACTAGTATTACACCGTTTAATCTAGAGCGTGTGCTAGCTAAGCTGAATATATCGCTCAACACGCCAACACCACCAGGTAGCCGGCTAAGCAGCAGATCTAGCCAATTCACACTAAAGACGCCTAAGACAGTGATTCAGCTACAAAGGCAGGCTAAACGACTTAAAGATCTATTGAAACAGCGGTCAAATAGCCCCCCGTCGCCCTCAAAAATTGCTATAGATCAAATTATCAAGAGTGCCTATCTCGCGATGCATAGCGCTGCATTACTATCCCAGGAGAACGCTAGCCTTCGCCGCGCGAATAAGAAGAAACGCCAGAAACGTACACGCTCGAATCGGCAGATAGCTCACGAAGGAGGCCTAACTATCGCAGAGGGCCTACAGCTAGCTCAGCAGCCAGAGCAGCCAGTCGAAGATAGCCAGGTAGTATCGCATAAGGCAGGCGAATCAGCGAATCAGGCAGATTTACCACGCAAAAGGGCTCCGCCAACATGTAGCGGGTGTGGGCAGATAGGTCATAAGGTTAACCGATGTAATAAGCGCTAATTTGAGACGAATTAATATTGTTTTGGTTGAATTATCTTGATTTGAAAATTCTTAATGGGGGGAGGTGGCCGAGTTGGCCGTGTGGCCGAGATGGCCGTGGATTACGTTATCTTAACTGTGAGCAGGCTATAAGGGCGTATAGGAAGCAAGGTTGAAGAAGTAGATAAGGGTTCGAAGGACTATCTTAAAAGATAGTAGATATTGATAAGGTTGAGATAAAGATAAGTAATCAGAATGATTACTAGTAAAGATTGATGTTGATGACTGATAGTAATAGTTGGTGATGTTGAAGAATATTTCAGGATGATCCTTCAGATGGCCTCTGGCAGGAGATATCGGCTATATTTATAGTTAAGATATTAAGTGGCAAATTATATAATAATAGCCGTGAATAGGCTATAGCCGTTAATATCCTATAGCCGTTAATATCCTATAGCCGTTAATATCCTATAGCCGTTAATATCCTATAGCCGTTAATATCCTATAGCCGTTAATATCCTATAGCCGTTAATATCCTATAGCCGTTAATATCTATATACGATAACCGTCTATAAAAAGAAAGTACCTGGGTACTTTCCCCTTATAGATATATAGGCTTGAATAGGATGTAATTAGCGCAGCTATACGAGGCGTCTAGATAAATTATTACGGCGGTCGGCGCGGCGATCTTACGCTACCACTAGTCGATTATAGAATGATTTTTAAGTTAATATGATTAGTAAATCATATCGTATCTGGGATATAGCTACTTTCGTGGTCTACTATTCTTGTCTTATCCTGATGGCGCACTTGCTATTGTACTCTAGTAGAGGCGATGTGCTTTATAACCACCCGCTAAGGGTAAGAGCTTTATATTATTATCTAGACTCATAAAGACCTCTTTCCTACTATTATCTAATCACGTATTTACTGCCGATATTATAGGAGCGACTCTCGTTATAGGTTCGGCTACTTCTAAATAATAGCCGCTACCTATACTTTAGTATTATATGCTGTATTAGCGATGGCGCTGGTGGCTAGTATTGTCTAAACCCCTTAGACTGAAAGTATTCCTTTTTCCATTTTAGATAGTCCTCGGTAGGTACAGTCTAATAACTAATATCTACGCCGGTCTAGATGATGTAGTCTATACGACTATCTTCTCGGCAGGGGCTAATTCGACCTAGCTATAGAACTAAATAGAAATGATCGAGTTAACTAACGCTTTACTAATCTTGATGGCCTATGACTATAGAGTAGCGACCCGCTCTTTATACCTAAGGGCTAACAAATAGTATACCTAGCACTGAATAAGATTCGCTAGTGGTACTATAACGAAAGAAACAATAACTTAGTAGACGGGGACTAGCCACTTATTAACTAGTATACGGGAGCGTTTAAATATTTCGATTAACTGATTATCTATTACTAAAAGTAATGCTAGGAAATGAAGCGAGATACGAGAGGTGACGATCTAGGATAAAACTCTAGGTATATTATATGCTGTATCTGTGGGGCGTGTTAACTTAGGCTTACTTCTCGAATTAATAGCGTTGGTATAGTAGCACTCGAGTTCTAGGTACTATTATCGGAAGATACCTACTTCCGACGCTTAGATACTAGGTGTATCGGTAGCCCTTCGACTTCTAACGTAAATTAAGTGTTTCGTTTCTGCCTTTTGACATATTATTGAGCCGGGGAAGATATATAGACCTTAGACCTAAAGGAATTGTATTCCTATGTTCGAATTTTATGTTATCGAATTTTTACTATCTCTGGCTGCTCGTATAAAAGGTTATTGTAATCGGAGATGTAGTCTATTACCTTCTCGTCTTCGTAAGTAAAGAGCATTTATAAGGAACCTAATGTATCCTATAGTTATAGTGGCTATATCTAGTTCTAGAATAAGGGCGATATTTATAATTAGGAAACTATCTTCTCTATTCGTTACTCGTCGGGGTAGGTAAGTAATAACCGTAGTAGCGTTAGGTCACTTAGAGCTACTATCACACCTAGACTTATATAGACTAATATTAAGCTCGCCCGCTCCTCTAAAGGCGTAATCGGTGTTATCAGGGCAGATTTTAGGGTATAGAGCGCGATTAGGCTTTCCGAGGATATTTACTTAATACGACATAGGATATAATATAGATAGACTTATAGTTCCTAGGCCGATACTCTAAAGGAGATCAGCTTCTCCTATAATAAATAATCGCGGATATATTCCTAATCTCGACGAGTCTATAAGCTTACTACTATCTATATCTTCGTTTTTATTTCAGAAAAGCCCTTAGTGCCGACTCGTGGATACTATTCGCGTTCATTACGAGAGCTAATATCGGAGAGTGGTCGATTATCACTAATTCTTACGGGTAAGGAAGACTCAAGGGAGACGTAATATATCAGGAAGAGTAATTAGAGACAAGAGAAGTGTGAGGGTATAGCAAAGGTAGGTTCGAACTGAGCGCTAGTTAATAGTATTCTGACCTAACTTTTCTATTACTTAGGATAAGAAACTATATATAGTAGGAACACGCGCCTTATTATTTATTTACACTCGTTAATAGCTATCGAATTATCGTCTATTACTAGGCATTAAGGGGTATACGGAATTCCTCTAGTATAAAGTATCTGATTCGCTAATTAGTTAGTCCTATGAAAAAATTTAATGAATCACAATAACCTCTATTTAAATATCTACACCGATCGGAATAAGCGTTAGAGATACTCGGGGGTTCCTATCGTGTTAAGTATATAACCCCTAAAGGCAGGTAAGGATATATATATCGAGTAGTATCCACGGTATTCCGGTTCGTTATAATTAGGAATTAAATGCTTAATGCGTGCCTCTTCGAGCTCACCCGGGCCCTCGGGAGAGACGATACTAGCCCCTTGTCTGCGGATTTTGATAGGCTAGTGTAGGTAGATTAGAAGCTGCGCGAATTGCCCCTATTCGCTACAGGCAAAAGTGGCATCTATTAGCTGGATCTTTAGCCGAAAGAAAAGGGGCGAAATGTATAGCTTTGCCCCCACGTGTCGAGTCTCGGACTTCATGGCTAAGTATATATCTCCCAGCGTATACTTATTGTTGTCTTCCTTCCGACAATAGAACTTCGCGCAGACGTAAGACAGGTGTCGTTGGATAGGGATGTACATAGTCCCAGCAGGGGATTGCTTTCCCACGATAGCCACATCTAGTACAAATTAGTTTGAAGCAGTGCAAACGAACCGGTTTCAGCCAATCATACTCTGAGCAACCTCACAAATAAATCCAGTTGAACATTGGCCATCCACAGGCTGAACCATATGCTCTGCTACAGGCAGGCAATTCGATGTTGGGATCATCGTTGCGATGAGAGAAGTGCTCGGCTGCCACTCACATGGAAAAGCATTGTGGATTGCAGAGCTCGTGGCGGGGGTAGCGTTGGCTCACCTCTTTCACCTGCTCTTGACCTGTTTCTTCATTATTCCCTAACAGGAATCATTCACACTTCCCTGGTACATGATACATACTAAACTGGCCAGAGGTGGACTACTTGTGGCTTACGATGTGTGAGGCCCCCACCACTGCAACGCCCTTGCACCAGCTGAGCTGGCAGAGCCCACAGGAACGACATGAGCCTGACCAAGAGAATTGGTTTGAGTCAGATACTTATGAATACGACTTTTTTCCCCTATCCATAAGTTCTCGTCGAGCCCTTGGGTCTTTCGACTTCGACTTCGACGGGTGTCGACGGGACCTGGCAGGGTGATGCAGACTTGAACCAGGAGGGGCACCTATTGACGCCCTATCTAGCCATGACCAAGCTTCAACCGTCGGTTCTGATGGATACTGTCGAGCGGTGCAGCACTGCCAGCTTTGCAAACGACTTCTGTGTGTGTGATATGGAAGAGGAAATGGCGCTGAAGCTGCCCAACAAGGACAGAACCGAAGCTCTAGCAGCGAATTTATGGTGGCAATCCACCATCTATTACTCCTCCGAGGCTCCCCAGACCAACAAAAACCCGCGGTCTCGGTCTGATTCTCCATCTTCAGTTGAGAATGCCAAGTTCCAAGTCGCCAAGAAGGTCATCCTACTAAAACCGTCGACGCGGCCCACTCTCGTTTCCATCAGCTCGTTGGGCTACCAGTCGAAGGCTGCTCGATCTTGATGCAGCCGTACTTGAATAAGAGGAATCTGTTATTTTAGAGGAAGGATCAGCGGCTCCTATTTCGAAGCGGATACAGGAGGCTATGTATATAATATGATGTCCGAGTTGATTGGAAATCAACTTGGTCCTTGTATCTTTGTATAGATGGCGCAAGGAATACTCTCGATGTTGTGGCTTCGTTTCTAATAAGTGATTACCTAATATCACAACATCCTCTCTCACGATCGCCTTGCTGGCGAGGTGATACTGAAGCTATGTATACCGGTCAGGCCTCGGTTTTTGAAGCTTCAAAGGTTTTCAAAGCCTTACGAAGAGGAAGAAATGGTGAGAGAGTGACATGTTGAGTGCACTTTATCTTTATAAGTTCTTCGTGCCCATTTGTAAGTGCTTACAAAACTTTGCCATTAGAGGTGGCTCAAGAGGCTTAGTGATCCTATCAGCTGCCTGTTTCTCGGTGGGAGCGTATCGTAGCGTTTGGAATTTATTTAACTAATATCAGAAACAGTCAAGCGGCAAATGCCTATGTGTTCACGACCCTCCTTCCCGCCTTACATGCAGGGAATTAAATTTCAGAATCTGCTTGTAAATGACATATCTATGTTTGATCCTTATTTGTGATAAGAACGAATATATTGGTTCATCTTTTGGGGTTTAATTGAGTTACGTGGAATACTATATCACGCCAAATCCAATGTCGAGGAGCTTTGGAGGAGGGCTATGGGTTCAGAGACGAGCATAGTTTATCGGAAACGTGGTTTCTCTTATATTTGGTGGTGTGGGAGCGTGCCTCGAGAACCAGGCCGGTTGTCACTTCCTGCAGTCACTTCCCGCTGCCACTGCCGTGTCCAAGTGACAAGAGGGGGTTTACTCGTCACCAAACCTTGCAATTAGTGGCTTATATTACTTGCTTACTTGCAGACTACTCATGAACCTGCTTATCATTATACCCAGCCTGTTAGCCGCAGCTCTATCTACTTGGCGCTCTGTAAAACCGTTAGTCTAAGCTAACACTCCACGATATTAAGAGACTCCTCAGTGGCACCATCTGCATTGTGGGGATGACTTACACTCCATTTAAGGATGATGATACTTACCGACCTGAACTGCCTGATCTATGTGATCGGACCCCCTCGTATGCTCCCACACCCGGTTACCTGTGGCACACCGTGAATGGACCCCATCGGTAATCTACAATTCACTCGATCCCGAGGACATAGTTGGTGAATGTTCACCTTCCTCGCAATGCTTTTGCGGTCTACACCCTCGCGGCGGCTATTGAAGCTGGCCCGCATCTATATATCCGGAAAGCTATTACGTCCGATTTTTATCGTCCCCGCAACGACGTACGAAACATATTCAACCACAGAACCTATCGCCAAAATTGAAAAGACAAGAGATAATTTGGAAGAAATCGCGAATACTCGAACACCCGTGATTTGTACCTATCGTAGCGGCTGGTGTGCGCTACGGATATGCTGTTATCCAACTTCACATTGAATTAGCAAACTAGTGAGAGCAAAAATACTTCCTTCTATTATCTAAAATTCTGTCACCTCTATCGCTTATATTCGCTGAGGTTATATCGGTCTTGTAATTGACAGTTGAATCGCAATCGTCCTTAGTCACCCCGGCTAAGCTATTGGCAATCGCCCCATTAAGAGAAGAGGCGCTCGGGGCGGTTTTGAGAATTGACGACGCCTTGCCTTACCTAATTTACGTTGGTCTGATGGTTAACTAACTATCCCCGCCTTCCCCCGTTCCCTCCTCTCAATCGAAGTCGAAGGGAACGAAAAAATTATCTATCGCTGCCCACTTGAAAGGAAATCAGTCATCATCCGAAGAAGCAACGCATCAATCTATTGGCAACGCTGTCCTGGAAAATCACGTCGACATTGTGGGATACCTTGGAGAATTTGGCTTTGAAGCGCACATTCGATACCGAAACTCCCGGGGTGAGAACGTTTTACATCTGACATCTAAGCTCTGCAATCCAGACAAGTTCCGTCTTTTGATCCCCCGCTTTCCGGAAGGTAATTATGCAGAAGATGATATGGAAGAGATGCCTTTATTGCGAGTTATTAGGGTCAGCCTCTATATGTCGGATATGAGGTATCGCCCTGCTGCGGCTAGGAGTATGAGGGCGTCTTCCAGGCACCAACTCGAATACCTAGGCTACAGTTCATCTCCTCGCCACGGAGGTGGAGAAATCAAGATCTCTTGAAAAGAGCGAGAGAGTCAGAGATGGGCTGAACCACAGAGAAACCGTGGACGGCGAACTCTACCATCTCAACACTTAGGTCGTGATAAGAAGGCTCGAGTGTTCCGGCAGCATATCTGGCCCTCCAATTACTTCAAGATACGAAGTTAGTTACCAAACGAAAATTGTTGTATAGTAGACCAAATAATGCCCTACCAACGCTTAAGCAAAGAGTCAAGAGGCTTTGGGGTATATATAGCACCGACAGATAGTCTGTCCAGGAACTAGAAGCGCAAAGTAAAGGCCCTTTACAGGGTGAGGCCAGGGCTTCCCTTTATCAGTGCCTTGGCCTTAATCGTGATTGTCACATTGATAAACATAGTTGATTGTGACCAAACAACCATCTTCCCGGTGAAATGGGCCGCATCTCTTACAGCCGCCAATATTACGAATATTTTGGTAGTCATTCCACATGTCGTTGCCGCTGATACTGCAGTTGGTGCCCTGAATGAAGACACCGCAGCCTCGGGTTTGGTCACCCCAACAATTCCCACTATGGCCGGTCGGCCTAAAAGAAGAAAAGTTAATGACATGCCACAGGGAGAGAGAGAAATAAGCGAGTTCTATCCGAACCAGATAGGAAAATATTAAAGTAATAGGAAAGTTAACTCACTCGGATGTATAAAAGGGGTCATCGTATCGATATAAAGTGTTAACGGCATGATCGCACCACTTCACTAAATCCGGGGTCGTACACAAAGCCGAGCCCTTGCAGTCATACGCGCGGGGATCTGGCTCGAAGATATTGACTAGAGGATTGTAACCTTGTGCCTGAACCACAAACTTGCTCGTGTCGATTGTGGAAGTTCCTAAGGGTAATATCCACGTATACGTATAGCCAGTGATGTCGAGAGAAATAGGCCCAATAACTGACCAAGACCAAGGCGGGGCTATAGAGCCTTCAGGAAGCGTGCCACTATATTTATATAGCGTGGTCCCTTCGACCATATATTTAGTGCAGACGTATTCGTCGACTTTGAAGTTCACACTCCATCCCGGGTCGGTATCGAACTCACAGCCTACCGAGTCCCAGATATAGAGACGGATAAAAGCGTACGGAACGAGAATGTCAGCCTTGATCGTGGTCGAATCCGCTCCAGGGGAGGAATGGTAGTTGCTAATCGTTTCCCCGTTCGGTAAAGACTTGAGGTTGACGGTAACTGAATTAGAAGCTGATCCTAACGCCCCACCTCCTCCAACTGCATTGACTTGGAAGACGTAGCTAGTTCCTGGCTGAAGGCCTCCAATGGTGATAGAGGTCATAGAGCTTGGAACGCTTGCAATCAGGTTGCTCGCGTACACAGAATAACCAAGAGCACTCGAGGCCGCGTCCCAGGACAGCTTGGCCGAACTATAGTCCGAGGCCGAAACCAAAAGTCCAGAGACTGCTCCTGCACTTCCTCCAGAGGCCCATGACGATGCACCAGTGTTCAATGGAGAGCCACCTTCGACTGCATCCATCATGCTCTGCATGTAGGAGTCGCTGGGCAGGTTGTCGTATGGATTGGGCAAAATGTCATCTGTCATTTGGAGGAAGCCAGCTCCACGTTGTTTAGCTAAGCTCGCAACCTCGGCAACGGCGGATTCTGGCACGTTGTAAATGATATGCCAGAGCTTCCGCGGGTCCTTCGGTGTCCAGTCATTAGGCGTGTAGGAATTGGTGTACGCGGCGTAATCCAGCTCGAATGTTAGGAGTGTATCCATGGTGTCCTCGAAGCAAGATGCCATAGGCGATCCGGGATTCAGGATTGTAAAGGCGCCAGGGTGAGTGCGCTTAGTGTAGTCATTGATGTACTTGTAAAGTTCCACGTACTGGTTGTTGTCGCCACATTCGGCCCAACCTTCGTCGAAAAAAATGCCACCAATGCTGTCACCATAAAGCGAGTACCACATATCCACATCTTCCTCAATCTGGGCGGTCCAGTCCGCCAAGTCGCCCGAACCCAGTCGCGTAAGGAACTTCTGCTGGCTCACGCCAAGGTATCCGGTTCTCACATAGCCGAGGACGATTTTACCAGAAGCTGAGGCGCGGTTGATAACGTCGGTCCAGCTCGAGTCGACGGCAGAATCTGGACCATTAACGACGTTGGCGATCAATATAGGCATTTTCTTCGACGAGTATCCAATCAGCCGATTCCAGGCGGCCGGGTCTCCAAGCGGATTGATATACGATGCCACCGCAATCTGCTGCCCTTTGCCAGTCGAAGGAGTTCCTGTCGCCGAACCGTACGCAGGAATAGTGGATGTGAGTGTTGTGGTGAGCGCTGACTGGGCATCACAGCTTGTGACACTCGAGCAGGCCGTAGTGCAGTCGAATTGCGGTGCCCAAGACATCACACCGCACGCCACACCACATTGGGTGGCCGTCTGCTCTTCACACGATGTAGCACTGGGGCCACCTTGAAGCGATGCTGACAGAATTACGTTGTCCGTGGAAATAGATCCAACGCTATAATATACCCACGCGAAGGCGTAGGCCACATCAGCCACTCTGTCGAGTTGCTCTGCGCTCACGGCCAGATTCAGCCTGCTGGCATGATTCAGGGCCCATTGCACCAAAATATTTCTAGCTGCCACCATTTCGGCAGCCGTCCAGGGAAATGGATTCTGGTTAACAAGGAGCCAGGGCTGGACCCCGTCGCGGTTGATGCCGTCGGCGATGATGTTCATGCCAGCACAGATAATAGCTGGCTGATCCAGTTGGCGAGCCCGCAGCGAGGGATTGAAGAAATCGGAGCCCACATCGCAGTTGTTGTTGTCTGAACCGGATAGAAGTGTCTGCAGGTGTGCCGCAGCTGCTGAGTCAAGTTTGATGACCACGTCTCCCACACTCGCCCCAAGGCTAGGGCTTGCCATGGTCGTGATGAGGAGCGGGGATCTTAAACCAAGTAAGTCAGTCACGTCACTGGGGCACAGAAAGAGAAGGATTCAGCTGCTTACCCAGTCGCCACGGCCTGCTCTGGAGGCTGAGTGACAGTCATCTGGGATGCGTTATCCGTCACGACAATGATAGCGGTGGCGGTTTCCAAGGCATAAGCGTCCTCAATATGCTCCGGAGGAATCTTGATCGGTACCGGGACCACACGGTCTCCCTTATACATCAGCGGAAATAGTAAGGCAGTCAACCCCACAGCGATGGCTCCTAGAATATCCTCTTGTCGTCTTTCTAGCTCGTGCTGCTTGAGGTCACGAGATTGAAGCACGCGATTAGCGCCCTCGAGAACGTCCGTGACTGCTTGGAAGCAGCTGCTGTCAATCGCATTTGCGCAGCTGCTGTCCATGGTGGACTTCAAGCTAGTCTGCATGTCTGGTGACAAAAATATCAAGATACCATTGTCATCTGCGTTGCCCACTGCAGTTACTTTAATCACAGACCCCGTGAGGGCAGGTGTCGGGACCTAGAGAGGCATTAGATTCCATGCTAGGCCAGTTTTGCAGTCCTAAGACCTGACTGATAAACGGGTAGGTACGCACTCCATTTGTGGTATATTGGCTTAGATCGCCTACGACAAAATAATCGTCTTCACTGTTGGCAACGTGTGGTAGAGTAAGGAAAGACAATAGTAAGACGAGAGAGAGCATAAAGAGCTTCAGGGGCGCCATTGCATCCGAACGTCTCTCTTCCAAAGCAGAAAGTGAGTGACGTCGAGAATCGAATGTCGAACCCGGGTTAGGACAAGGATACTGAAACAAGTGTACTTATGCTTATTATATATTCCATCCAGGCTATCGCGTATGTGATATCCCACGGAGATTCAGAAATTTTTCTTTTGGTTCGTTCCCCTGTTGGCCTTGTTGACGGGAATGTGGATCATAGGCGAATCTCCTTCCACCGGCAACTTGCCACATGCAAAGAAGCGCGTTGAACCATCGGATCGAAAAAGAATTCCGGCCGGATGGGCCGTGGGTGTCCATAAACTGAACTATGAAATGAAACAAGGATTGTCAAAAACGCCATTAAATGATAGGCGGATTCCCTGTAAAGGATCAGTGTGGTACAGTTTTCCATTCTCAGTAATTCGAATCCTGCGCCTTACCAGAATCTGCTAAAGAGGCTGGGTTTAACAATTCGCAAAGAAGTGAAACTGAGACAATCTAAAAGCTAGGTGGATTAGCGTAGCGGGCGCATACTCCGTCCAAACCCTGCCTGTCCGGGGCGTCCGTCCGTGGATGAGCGAGGAAATGAGTAAGATCCGAGTCAAGAACAAGTGATTTCTCGCTCCCAAACTACCTGCATAGTTAAGTTAGCTCAAGCTAGGACAACGGGCGTGGGGACAATATACATTAATTGGCTCTGGATGACCATCGTCGACCCGCTCCACTTCTGACTGAATTTCCACCGGCGTTCAATCTACCCGGAGCGCAGTCCAATCTCTTCCAGGTTGCTATTCTTCGCATTCAAAGAATCTAGTCGTCGGCACCATGACACTCAAGGATCCCTTTGTCGAGCCCTTTCTTGATGCTTGCTACGCAGGCGACCTGCCAAAGATCCAGGAAGCCATCGCCAGCGGGCGACTAACCCCCGAGGATCTCGATGATGGACTCGCAGAGGCAACTGCAATGGCGCATACGGAGATCGTTGCAGCGCTTTTCGACGCTGGCGCTAGTGTATCGGCCAAGACAGTGGACGCTCTTCCCGGGGACGGTCGCTTGGTACAACACCCGACCGTTGTTCGCCTCTTTTTCGAGCATGGCCTTGATGCTAACGCAACCGATTCTAATGGCAACCCTATTCTCGTGTTTGTGTCAGCCATTTTTGCCAAATATCTGGATCGAGGACTGACCCACTGGTAACAGCTTCATGAAAGATCCCGAATGTGCTCGCGAATTCCTCGCGCGGGGTGCTGATCCTAACCGTGTCGGCCCTCGGGAAATTCCTGTTTTTCTCCCTGCTATTGCGTGCCTTCGAGAAGACAACACGACTATGCTTGAGATATTTCTCGAATACGGAGCCCGGTTGAAACCGGAACACCTCTTTGAGGCGCTAGGACGGCGCAACACGCATTCGCAGTTCAAGACATCCTACCTTCTTGGAAAGGGCCTCGATCCGAATGCATCGCACGCTACATGGGGCACTCCCCTGCATTGCGCCATCCGTAACAACCATGTCAGCGCTATCAAAGTACTACTAGATGCTGGAGCAGATCCCACAGCACGATCAGAAGGCAGAAAATTTCATGGCAAAACCGCCTTTGAGGCGGCCGAGTGGGTGCGAAATCCCAACGATCGGTCGGCTATTCTAAGCCTCCTTCGGTCTACGCAAGAGCGGGATGCAATATCTCAAGACAAGGAGATGTCACAGTAGATTTCTTCCTCAAATGCATGGAAATCAGGCCAGTGCGCGACGCTCCATCAAATCAGTTTGGCAGCCTTAGCTGGAAGTTGGGGGCCGCAGACCCTCCAGAGCTCATGGTCAGCTGCACTACATACCACTCTCGCAAATTTTACCAGAAGGGCCTTAGAAAATGAACTACATTCTGTCCCGTCAATGTTTTAGTCGCCACTCCGGAAAGCTAGTGACCATTGCTGCGGTGCTTATTCGAAGGCCTTTCAAGTTCTGGCTGGTTAACAATGCCGGTCCCGCTTCTCCCGGGCCGCTGAATTACGCATAGTCGGAGACTGCCACTCAACGCTCGTATCGAGAAAGATTCCACTAAGTCATGAATACAACGCAAAGAAATATCTTCTCAATCGCCAAGGTACGACATTATTAGACTATAAGATATAGAAATTAGGAAATGAAGGAAGATTCTCAGCGGGCTCCACTACTCCGAACGAAAAAGATAAGCATTCATTCCAATTTGCTTAGAAGCGAGGAAGGATTGCTGGGAAACGGGCGTTTCCGCCGAGCTAAGATTATGCCAAGACCGTGCAAAGGTCTTAGTTCAAATTGATCCTCCGTTATAGCTGCTCCTTTCCGGTGTGTCATGACCAACGGCGCTATTACTAGCCTGGTATCTGTTAGCCCCGGGTGTATGTTCTTAATAGGAAACGTGCATTCACTATCACACATTCGACCAATTCAATGGAGGACTAGGGAAGAGGTGTTCCAAACAGTACAAGTCAAGGAGTTTAGTAGGCCTCTAAGAACAACATTTCTTCCGGCCAGGGTCCGTGGGCTTATAAATCCTTGTAAACGAAAATCAGAGACACTATTTATCTTATTAATATAGAAGTAGAAGAACTTAGTTAGAGGCGTTATCTAGTTATTTATAATCTATCGTTAAGTTAGTTCCTATAATATAATTAAGATAGAGAGTATAGAATATATTAATATATACCTATTCTAGGAGCTTATCTAGAGTATTCTTATTAAAAATGATACTCTACTAATCTAGATAATATATTACTAAAGATAGAATAGTAGATTAAATCTAATTAGTATAAAATTTAAAGAGATACTAAATAGCTTTAAAAGATCTAAGATAATATCTATTAATTAGGTCCTTTACCTTATTATAAGTAAACTCTATAGTTATATAATTAGGCTCTTTATAGATATACTTATAAAGGTATTAAATCCTAAAGATACCCTATATAATCTATAATATATAAGATTAAAAAGATATGCAAAGAACTATAACATGAGAAGAATAAACATGCATTAAAATAAAGCTAATGGGGCCTGCAGGTAACCATGTTGCCCAGTGGAATGCGGATAGATTTCTTCTGCAGAATAAATCAGGATGCCTGAAAAATCAAGCAGCAACGGCCATTGAAGAACATCAAAATACTAGCTACATGCAAAAGCCGATTGCAGGAAGAATAAGATACTACTGCTACCGGATACAATAATACTACTATGAAATACTACCATCAGATGCAACGAATTACCACCGCATGCAGCATACAAGAAATAAACCGAATGCAGCCAATAACTACTACCGCATACAGACTATACAGAAAGAAGAGATCAAGAAGATAAATACCATTAAGATATCCTAGCTAAGTGAAGATAACAATTCATGCATCTCATCTTCTACTATCTAGTAGGACTTCGTCTTTCATATTGCTCCTGCGAGCCACTTCCTATTCGTAACCCTTAGCTTGCTAAGATAATCTTTATATTAATATAGGTATTATACTTCTTTAGTAGCTAAAGATTATAAGGTATAATCTAATAATTATTAACTATAGTATCCTAGCTATAGACTCTTTATATAAATAAATAACTAGGCAAATATTAATATATTATATACCTATTCTTAGATATCTTTATATAATTATAGAACTCCTTTAGGAACTTCGCCTTATAGGTCCTAATACTATTCTTCTTAACTATATACTTTATCTTTAGATACTAATAGCTATACTAGCTATAAATTATAAAGTAAGTTACTAACTTAAAGAGCTTAGGGTCCTCTATATAATTAGGAAGCTTAGTAGATATAGTATTATTAATAAAGTTAGAGTCCTCCTAGTTATTATAGTCCTTAAGCTAATATAGTATATAGGAATATAAGATTCTATACTTTTAGTACTTAATTATAGATATAAAGGTAATTATATTTCCTAGGGAGAAGCGCTAAATAATATCCTTCTAAAGCTTATTATTCTTTAAGCGGAATATATATAATACTAGATTAGGTGACAAGGAGCGATCTACGCAAGGAAGACAGGTAAGATCTCTGATATTGAGCGAAGCTATTGAGCGAGATGGCAGAGGAAAAAGAAAGAACAACATCAAGAAGGCCTATAAAGGCTACAAAAGGCAAATCCCACAAGGAAAGATCCTGACAGCAAACACGGTAACAGCCGATGGAGGGAATCTCTATTATACCCCCTCAGGACTAGCCCACAAGCTAATACACGTAGCTAGAAGGTCTCAATCTCATTGTAAATATATGTATCGTATACATCAAATAAAGTAGTAAATCAATAATTTGGTGAGCGTATCTTTAATAATCTTTCGCGGTCTTCCTGAAAAACGTTATTTAGCTTTATTTTGGTCAAGATATCTACAGTATTATCTTTGCTAGGAATGTTGATAAGGGTAATAAGGTTCTTTTTGACTATATCTCGAACTAGGTGGTATCTCGTACTAATCTATATTAATTTAGGGCTTAATTTAGGATTTATGACGGCGGTAATAGCGTTATTAGAGTTATAATAAAGTGAAATAGGAATATTCTTGTTAAAGTTCTTATCTTAGTTAAGTTTAGGAATTAATTATATTTCGCTAGCTAATTAGGCTAAGAAAAGGCTTTCTTTGACTGCAAAACTTATAGTATAATATTTAGCTATCGTGGAAGAAGCAGTAATAATTTCTTAACGCTTTAAGGCCTATGAAATAGGCGCGCTAGTAGAGAACTAAACGTAGGCTTCTATAGATTTACTATCTTCGGTATCTCTGTAAGAAGAGTCTACAAAACCTTTAAGACTACGCGAAGAATTATATCTAAAAGGTATACTAAGGTCTAAAGTACTAGCAAAATATTAAATTAAGTCTCTATATACTAGGAAATCTTCTTTTCTCGGCGAAGATCCTCGTCGTTATAATTTTAATATAGTAGCGGTAATATTAGGGCGTGTTTTAATAGATAACTAAGTAATCTTATCTATTATTTTTAAATAAGGACCCTTTTTAGTATCGCTTTTTAGTTTATTAGGTTAAGGAATCTTCTAAGAGGGGCTTATTAGAATCGGCGAGGGTATAGTATTTTCGAATCCGTAATTATGTACTAAATCTATTAAATAGGCCTATTAATTTATAATAATTAAACTATCTAGTTCTTTAAATATATTATATCTAAGGAATCTTTTGAAGGGAAGTATCTTAAGCTTTCTTTTAGCTAATATACCCTCGCGGACCTATTAAACTTCACTATTAATACCTATAGAAAAGATATTATCTACGTAGATAATAATAAAATAGTGAATATATTATCAGTATAAATGTATAGTTCGACTAGTAAGGGCTTTAAACTAAGATCCTTTAAATTATTAGAAAATACTTCGTGCTATAAATAGCTAGCTTAACGAAGGCTATAAAGCGCCTAATTTAAGATATAGATAAATTCTTCTCTATAAGGGCCAAAAAATTTATACCCTATTAGTTCCTCTATAAAAATAATACGATTATCAATTATAGTATTTAAATAAGTACCTATAATATCCTATTACTCTCTTTTCTAACGACGTAGTATAGTAAGTAAAATTACTAATTTTGCTACTGCGTTAGAAGTAATAGGGGTATAGCGCTTATTAGGTTAGAAATTAACGCCTAGGGTTTAACGGTTTCTATAAACTACTTATCTTACTCGGAACTCTAGAATATAGTCCTCGCTATCCTATTTTAAATCGTAGACCTATTTACCTAGTAAGATCTTAGTGCCCTTCGGTAGTAGTAGAATAGGATTTATAGTATTTAATACGGTAATCTTAGTTAATTAGACTTTTTTAGCTTTAAGCTATTAATCTATAAAATCGGTTTTTATATCTTTAAGATATATAGAAGGGATTTTAACTATTACCGACTGTATCTTTTCGGTAGTAATATAATATATACTAGGTCCTAAGTAATTATCTTTAATAGAAGTAGTGAAGAATAAACTTCCTCGGATTCTATTATCTTCTAATGCTCTTATTTTTCCTTTATTAGTATATCTAACTATACCTTCTAGTAGTCGTCTTAGTTCTAGCTAACGAGAGCTTCGGTGTATTAGTTCCGTTAATTTAGATCTATTTCTTCGTGAATTTAGCTATAGCGGGATCGTTATTAAAATAGTTATAATTAGATCTACTAAGGAAGGATCACGAATCTCGCGTTATAGTATCTAAGGAGGTTCTAATTCTTAGCGAATAATCTAAGATTAAGGAGTCTTATAAATTAAAATATCTAGTAGTAGCGCTAAATCTAAAAGCGAAGGAGTAAGTATAAAAGAAGGATTTTTAAATATATTTAGCTTCTTAACACTAGGAATCGGTTAATTAGGATTATAAGATTTACTAAGTATTTCGCTGGTATATTTAGTAGTAATCCTCGAATTCTATAGGGCTTTAATAGCTTAGGATATAGAATTAGTGCTAATAGAATTTTTAGAGTAGGCTATATTAATTAACGTTATTATAGCTTAAAAGAAAATTTATTTATATTAACTTATTACGGAAACGGATCTATTCGCGTGTTTTAGCGTCTTTCTGTAAGTATATAATCTATCTAATTTATAATATTAAATCGTTCCTAGTCTACTATAATATTTCTAGGATCCGAGATAGTTAAATCTAGTCGAGTTTTAGGTCCTCTTTTATATAAGATAGTCGACTGATTTTTAGGATATTATTATAGTTATTATATTTAACGTTCTTATTAAATTAGTTATTACGGTCGGCACTAAGTTTAAGAAATTTAAGGAATTTAGGGAATTTAGGGAATTTAAGTATTTATCGTTAGATCTTTCTTACTAATAATAACTAGTTATTATTACTAGCGAGATTCCTTTATAGGTTCTTTATCGGTAATCTCTTAGATTTTGTTATTAATAATTAGGGGTAATTCTTCTTAATCTTTTAATCTTCGAAGTATTAATAGTTCTTTCTAAAAAGTAATATTACGTCGAATAATAATCTATCTTTTAGTAGGGTCGTAGATCCGGTACTAGTGGCTATTTTCTCCTTTATAACTAACTAACTAATCTACGCCCTTAGAGATATCTTTCGGCCCTAGACTCGCTTTTCCTTTAGGATATATACGTAGGCTTTTAAATACTAAACGCGTAAAAATCCTAAATTGATAGGCTCGCTTCTTCTAAGGCCTAAGCTGTTATTCTATTTTTTAAGGGGCGATTTATCTTAGCCTAGGTAGTGGATTCGATTTAAAACGTAGGTTATAGTAACGGTAGCTTCTAGCTATAGATAAGCTAGAGCGTTTAGAGTAGTAATTATTAAAGCCCTAGTACTCTATATAATAATATAGCTAGAAACTTTAGTAACACTATTTTGCTTATAAGTATAAGGCGTAATAAGAGTAATAACCGTTCCTTTTTCTTTAATCTACTTAATAAATTTTAAAAGACCTATATCTCTATCTATTCGAATCTTATATAGCTATCTTCCGGTGATATTATGATTTCTTATAGTTAATTTAATAAGTATATCCGAGGTATTAGATTTCTTTTTAATCGGTTACGTCTATCTAAATCAGGTATTATTATCGGTAGTAATTACTATATGATTCGTACCACTAATACCTATAGGAATATATAGTTATAGATTAATATAAATAAATTACTATAGTATCGTAGCTCTTAGCTAAGGAATATAAGAAATAATCTTTTTAGCCTTTACTCGACGATATAGTTTATAGTTAAATATATTATCTCTATAAATATTATCACTAATTCGATAGTAATTAATCCTAGTAGTTAGTTAACTAATATAGCCTAGTCTAAAATACGCTAATTTAGGTATTATTATTATAAAGGTAAATACCTAAGTAATAAGCGGAGGGGCCTTCTTTTTAGTAGCTAATAAAGGTCGAATTAATAAAGTATATAAAAATAGTATACCCCTTTTCCTATAGGTATAAGCCAGAATCTTTAACTTATTACTAGGATCTACGAAGATATTCTTCTAATCTTTCTAACCTATATTATAGTCGTAGAATATCCTCGTAGTTAATAATAAATTAAATAGACCTTCTAGAACGTATTCGTATTTAATATCTAGGTTAATAATAATATAGTTAGGAAAAACTAAATTAATTCTTATAACTACCTTACCTAAGGATATAAGAGATCGATCTTCTAAGGTCTAATATCTATAGCCTTTGTTACCTTAGTAGGCCTAAAAATTAATTAAAGTATTACTATTAATATAAATCGTTCTTGAAGCTCCTAAGTCTACGATCTATTTGCCTTAGCTATACGTAACTATTACTATTAAAAGAGGAATTAGTATAATTTTAGCCTACTCTAGTAGTATAGATAATCGTAGGACTCGGTCTTCCTTTATCGAAGTTATATTTAGGGCCTAATAGTTAATAGTTTATATCTAGAGTTAAACTAGTTATTAATATCGGATGTGTCCTTATTATTATTATAAACGGCTAACGTACCGTAGTAATATTCTAAATGATCGTTATTACTAATCGTAATAGCAGAAGTTCCTTATTTCTGTTAGACCTATTAAAGAATTAAACTAGTTTAAGCTATTTATAGACTTAACGGTTTTATTATAATAACGGGTTAAGTAGTTAATATTAATGAAGGTGTTTAAGATATTAGAGTTAATATTAATAGTATACCTAGCTAGCTAGGCAAATTTAAATTTAAGAATAGCGGGTTTAAACTACTATCCTTACGAATCCTATTCTCGAATCTTTCTTTATAATTATTAGGACGTATAGCTATTAGATTGTCCTTATTTCTCTATAGGAAATTCACCTAAATACCTTTAATAGGTTTCTAATTCGCCGGTCGGCACTCGATAATAAGGTATAGGTAGTTTTTGACTATATAACTAGATCTCGCACAAAAGGCATAATTACTATTAGGTATTATCTAGTTATTACCGTTAATCTAATCATCTATCTACCTCTTAATAGTACTAAAGTTATTAGATCCTTTTGTGAATAGAGGGGAATTCTTAAGAGGCTAGTATTCACTATTATTATTAGATCAGCCTAGATTCCTAGTCTTATTACTATTATTAGTAACCGAGGCTATAGCGAATATCGTTCCGAGCTTATAAAGCTTATTAAGAATCTTATTAAATAAACTAAATAAATCCTTAGCCTTAAAATTATCTATCTTAGCGAATCTCTTCTTATAGGTAGTATATCTTATAGCTATTATTATAGGATTATCGGATTCGATCTCGTAAAGCATAATTTAAGTAATAATCGTAGGAGATATCGTTATACGCTCTTCTATCTTAGTATAAGCTTCTCTAAAGGTAGTAACGAATTTAACTAATAAAGAGAATTTTGAACGACGAAGGTTCTAGAATATAACGATATCTCTATAAGTAGCGTTATATCCTATAAAGTTAAGAACCTTTTTTAATAAGATAACGTATTCGTTAGTAAAATTATGACGGTAACGGGTGGTTTAATTTAATCTGTTAATATCTTTAGGAATCGATTAAAATAGCTAGGGCTAGATCTTCTTTAAAGTCTTGACCTATCTAGCCGTATAAGGAGATATTTTATTAGGCCGCTTAATGTCTCTATTAAGAAAGCAGTGTAAATTTAGTTGACGAAGGATTCGGGGAGTATTATTAAGCTAAATATTAAAATCCTGGGTATTTACTAGGGGATCTAAAGGGTTAAGGGTGAATTCTTTAGGGGCATTAGTGATCTATGTGATAGGGCCTGTGGTAGTGGTATCAGCAATAAAATCATAATAGTCCTGCCGAGCTACGCGGTATCTTATAAAGGTTAAATCTTGAATAGATGTTATTTTGACTAAGACTAAAATCTAGGTGAGGAAATCAAATGGTTTAGCCAGCACTATACACTGGTGTAAGGCGAATTAAGGGTTTTGGAATCAGTGGTTTAGCTAATGAGGTAATGTTGAATTAAGTGTCAAATCAAAATTAGCGATCGGGCGTATAACCTGATAAGGAGCGATCTACGTAAGGAAGATAGGCAAGATCTCTGATATTGAGCGAAGCTATTGAGCGAGATGGCAGAGGAAAAAGAAAGAATAACATCAAGAAGGCCTATCTATAAAGGCCACAAAAGGCAAATCCTATAAGGAAAGATCCTGATAGTAAACATGGTAACAGCCGATGGAGGGAATCTCTATCATTAGGTTAATTAAAAGTATCCTAAATTAGCTTACTAGTAATAGGATCCTTAATTAACTTATTCTAGATCTTAGGCTAGTTTAGGTTTATAGTAAATATTACGAAAAGATTAGGTAGGCTATATTACTAAAAGATTATAATTAAGTCTTCGTATATATTTATATAGTACTATAGCTCTTCTTTATAAGAAGAAAGAATAATTACTAGACGCCTAATTGCTAAGACTAAGATTTAATATATAGTAGTATTAGTATATAACTATTTAATAATATAGAAAGACTTAGTATAGAATTACTTCTATAATCTAGATATATAGATAAATTCTAGGTACTACTTCTCTACTATCATATAGAGATTAATTATAAGGTACTAGAATAGGCTAACGCTATAGTATAGTATATTAAAGGAGTTCCTATATATATATAATAGGAATCGTGCCTATATCTAGTATATAATACTATCCTAGTCTTATATATATATATAACTAGACTATATTATATTTAATAACGCTATACTCTAGTAATAGCTAATATCTCTTTTAGGAAAGAAAAGAATATAGTAAAGAGGAATATAAAGTAGATAGGAGTAATAGATCTAGATAAGATATTATATTATATTAGTATTACTCTAAATAACCTTAATTAAGTCTCCTAGCTCGAGTTTACTTAATAGCGAATTATAGGGATACTTATAAAGATATAAGCGAATATTATAGTAGTAAGAATTATAATACTTACTAAGGATCTCTAAGAAGAAATCTTTAACCTTATATATTAATATTAGTATATTAAATTAATAGCCGCTATATAAAGTTAGGATTATATACAGACTTAGTATTACTTAGAGCTTAGGGAACTTAGTAGTAATAAGAACTATTATAGATATATAAAGAAGTCTAGTAAAGGGGTTATACTAGCTAATTTAGTAGCTAATATAAGGTATAGTCCGATAAATAAGGGTCTAGATATTAAGGTTTATACTTATATAAAGATTATTAGCTATAGATAGGTTATCTAGAATATAGAGAGTAGTATAAATAGGTAATAGAGCCTAAAGAGATCTAGACTAATATAATATAGTACCCTAAATAGAGTAAGAATATATAGTCTTAGTTAGGCTTAGATAGTTATTACGCTATATAGTTATTAAGATAAAAGCTAGCGAGACGTTAATCTAGGTAATATTCTAATAGAAGAGCTTTAAGTTAGTATTATTTATAGATAGTAAGTACTTAATTAGGTCTAACTATAGCTTAGGAGTATCCGAAATCTTATTTAGAATACTATCTTACTTATAATAAATCTTAAAGCCTTATCTCTTTAGTATATTAGGGACCTTAACCGTAAAATATAAAGCGTAGTATATATAGTACTTAATATTTATCTATTTATAATTAGAGTACTCCTATAGCTCTATACTAGATATAAACGCCTAAGAGGAGTTATCCTATTATATATATAAATAGGTTTAAATATAGGCTATAGTAATAGTAGCGCTATAGCGACTATAAAAGGGTAACTCTATAATATTAATAGCTATAGAGTACTAGAATAAGGATAGCTAGAGTACTAGGCTATAGTAATAGAAGTAAGAGCTATAATTAAGAGCGAGATATCCTATAACTAGATACTAGTAATACTATATAGTAATAAAGATATAGTAAGAATATAGTACTAATTCTACTAGAGAAGTTAATATTAGAACTAATAGTACTAGTTTAGCTATCTTAATAGGTATATTATAAACTTATATAGTATACTATTAGAGTTAATAACGCTAGTAGGAGTAATATATATATTTATTCTACTTATAGGGATAAAGAATATTAATATATTAATTATAAGTATATTATAAGCCTAGAGCTAATATAAGAAGTAGGCTAGGGACCTTAGCTACTTAGTAATTAGTATACTTTATATACTTTAAATAAGTAGATATAGAGATAGTATAAAGGGTATAATAGTAATATATACTAATCTACTAAGGGTCTCCTAAATCTAGGAGAGCCTAGTAAGTAAGCTTTATAGCGAATATTCTATATCTAATAGTTATTATTTACTAGACTAATAAATAGGACTAGTAATATATAATAATTATAGAATAAGGAGAAAGAGATTAAAGCTATTAAGGGTATATTACTAAGATCTAGGATAATTAATTAAGAGAATAAGAGAGAGTAAAAAAAGAAGATAGAAATAATAGAGAGAAAAATAGAGTATTTAAATATAGTAGATAAATAATCCGCTAATAAAGCTAATAGCCTAAACTAATATAATTATAATAGAGTAACTATATAAACTAACTAATCCTTTATTTATTTAATACTATTACTTACTTCTTTATTTTCTCTTCTTTATAGACTTATTATATATTTAGTCTTCTACCCTAATTATAGTATTATAGATCTTACTATAAATAGAAACTAAGGACTTTACTATTAAGTAGATATCTACTATACTAAAGAGCGTTATTATAGCGAATATAGTAATCGAAACTATATCTAAAGGATATCTATAATAGATATAGCTATACTATAAGGCTATAATAAAAATTAAAGATATTAAGGACTAGATTAAGGACCTAAAGATCTTAATAGATTACCTTAAATAGGATCTTAAGGATATACTTATAAGCGCTAGTAAGTTATAATATATCTTTATTTAGAATCTTATACTAATTAGTATAAAGAAGTTATAGATAGTAATTAGACTAAAGAATAGGTCTATAGTAAAGAGAAAGTAGTATAGAGGATTAAGAATAGAGGAGTTATATTATATATAATAGTTAGTCTCTAATAACTAAGTATGGCGTAAAGTTATAAATCTCTAGATCCTATATATTATATTATTCTAGAGTACTAATTTCGAATATAGTAATAATAGCTATAATAGGAATATAATTATATACTATAGACTCTCTATACCTCTTCTAGTAATTTATAGTTATCTTAGTAATCTATACTAATAGCTAATATAGAATATATAAGACTTAGGAATCCTTCTTAAGTCTATAACTAAGGTACTAACGTTCTCTCTTTTTCTAAAGATATAATAAATTAGAGCTAATAGTTAAGTTAATACCGAAATAGAAAACGTTCTCTCTCTTTCTAAGTATATAATAAATTAGAGCTAATAGTTAAGCTAATACTAAAATAAAAGGCGTTCTCTCCCTTCCTAAGGATATAACAAATTAGAGCTAATAGTTAAGTAAATACTAAAATAAAAGGCGTTAAGATCTATAAGTAGATTATATAAGCTATTGAGATATTAACGTAATTCACGGTTAAGTGGGACACACGGATAAGTGGGACACCACCCCCCATTAAGAATTTCAAATCAAGATAATTCAACCAAAACAATATTAATTCATCTCAAATTAGCGCTTAGTACATCGAGTAATCTTATGGCCTATCTGCCCACACCCGCTACATCTTGGCGGAGCCCTTTTCTGTGGTAAATCTGCCTGATTCGCCGATTCGCCTGCCTCATGCGATACCACCTG
>JAPDFA010000168.1:0-32276 GCA_027569415.1 Penicillium janthinellum
ATTCAACGAAGCAACTAAGCATGAGAAAGGAAGAAGGGAAGAAGGAGAGATGGCAGGAGAGCTATCTAAATAGTAGATAGATGCCTTAGGAGCCAGGCATCAACTAGCAAACATGTGAATGGTAACAATATGCTCGAGACTCGATAGTCGTGCAGTAGTATCATGTATGCTCGTAGCTCGGGTTTTAGATAGGGCCTTTTCATCACTCGCCACTTCCGGAGACCCTCGATAGAGACTTAGAGAGTAAACGTGCAATCGAATCCTTCTTGCACTTGTGATTAACTTCAGAGAGTAGGTCATCGTATAATGCTCGAGGGTCTTCGTGGATCTTTTGAAGGATCTTTTGACGGTCATCTAAGCAGACTAAGCTAGATACGAGTCATACGACACATCAGCCCCAAGTTTCAAGGCCGGGTGCGACACATCCGTCCCAAAATCCAAGTAAGTTAATTCCTGTGGTTTTAATGGTTTCCTAGAGGCAAGTTCTGGTGCGGATAGCTAGGGGGGTCTTTGTTTGCTATGATTCTGCTCCCTTAAGGTCACATGACCAACCTTATTTAAGCTCTCCGCACCCCGGAGAAAGGGCTTACCGTGGCCTATAGAAGAGGATTTTTTATTGGTGAGCCTCCAGGGAGAACAGAATCTTGCTTGGTCAGAGGTGACGAGACTTGTTTGCGAAGAATTCCCCGGAAGGAGCAAAGGGTCTTTACAGGTGTGCTGGCGCACGACGCTTAAGAACCAGCGGCTCTCTTTGGTGGATGTCGCGTGGAAAATGCCGTCTTCATCAACTATCCTATATCCTCATCTCTCGCACGTAAAACTACGATGCTGCTCGAGATGACCGTGTACTAGTCTGCGGGCTATTTTATTTTCCATGTGTAAAATTGGTACTTTTTCCGTCGTATTTAGCGCCTTATACAAAGATCTAAGGAATATTCGGGATGTTACACATAACTAAGACGACAGCGCCGGGAACTCGAAAATTGGGCGCCGTTGTTACCACGACGATGAGAATCCCGTATCTGGGATTTTACAGTCTACGAGGACCGAGTCGAGGATATGCCAGCTCCGGCGTTAGACAGTTAGTAACGAGGAATCAACAAGGCGCACATCCAATCCTAACGCCAACCGTCTACCCTAGTATTTTGACTGGAACCAGACGTTTGCAACACTTGAGCGTTCGCTTTTGATTAGCATATATAAGAGAATTTTGGCTCTAAAGCGGTGACGAGAATGCGCTGGCCACATTAGCGAGTATAGGGTTGGATAGTCGCATTTTGTCCGACATTAAGGACCTACCTAAGCCGCGTCTGGTAAGCCCCCATAGAGGACATAAATACTTGCTTGCCGGAAATAACGCATCTCTTATATCACGGACTATATTCCACGGCCATGCTGAGACCGCTGAGCTTGAGTACAAGGTAACAGAAACCATCGAACCGTTATTACATAGCATTGTGGACTAAAAGCAGGTACGTTATTGATCAGACGACGCATGATGAGCAATTAATTAGAATTTAGGAGGGGTAAGCGCGGCTCTTTAGGGTGGCTCATGATCATTGGCTGGCGAGGAGGCCGCGCTCTTTATTAGATTTGTTCAACCTTGGCTCTACTATAAAAATATGGCTGGGGTCTGGGGAGGTCAAGGTTCCTAAATCGTGATGGATTTGTCCCTATAGGTCTGACCGACGCCCAAAGATGGGGCCAGCTTAGTCACGCGCGCTTCGGAAGGTACATCTAAAAACTATATGAAGATTAGATTTATATCAGAAAGAACCTATCGTTATATACTGTTCCCGTTGACGGAAGAACCCGTCCCTTCTACGGGGTTACGGAATTTCTTCCGATCTCTATCGGTGACATCACTACCTACCTTCGTAATATATAATTTTTAGCTTTGCATACATAATACGACCCTTATTTCTGTGGACGGCAGACGTCCGATCGCGGATTGATGCGTTGCTGGTAGGTTGGAGCGGTAAACATGGGCTTGCCAGGCAATTGAACTGGATTTGCCTTCAGGAGCGATCGGCTGTCGGATCTACTATCGTCCTGCTCTGCTGTGGTCCAGAACGAGAATTTTTTTGATATCCTAAACAGCCATGATACCTAATTTGGCCTAGCGGGACTGCGGGCCCTGCGTTCCCCTCGACTGAACCTCCGCTTCCCTTATCTGCACCTTCGTCAAACTGCTGTCTGTTCTTGGGATGACTCAAATACCACAATCCATATCCAATCTCCGACCCAATTTCCTCAATGTCACTATTTTCTCTCCCAGTAGAGCTGGTTCAGCTCATCGCGACATTCCTTGATAGTGAAGCCGATATTAATTCCTTGGCCAAAACTAATAGTTTGAACTACGCCCGGCTGAATGCATTCCTCTATCAGCACGATGTGCAACGTTCGGAAAGCTCAGCTCTCATCTGGGCGGCTAAACATGGGCGGAAGACCACGGCACACCTCAGTCTCCGCCACGGAGCCAATACAGCTGCGACGGGCAGCTGGCTAGGTATGACACCGCTGTGCTGGGCGGCGCATAATGAAGATGTATCCATGGCTGTGCTCTTACTGCAGGATGGGGGAGTGAATATCAATGCAAGATGCTCAGATTCTCGCCGATGGACTCCTTTGTCGTTCGCGGCCGCTCAAGGCAGTGAAGACATGGTGAGGTTGTTACTTGCGGATGAAAGGACGGATGTGGAGGCGAAAGACTCGAGGGGTCTATCACCTGCATTTCTGGCGGCATCCAAAGGACATTTAGCAGTTGTGAAGCTACTGCTGGAGACCGACCGGGTGAATGTGAATTCCGAAGGAGGTTCGTATGGTCAGACTCTATTCTCCTGGGCGGCCGGAAGGGGTCACGCGGCTGTGGTGGCGATGCTGTTGGCAACTGGCTCTGTTGAGGTCAATTCTCGCGACCACCACTTCGGTCGGACAGGACTCGCGTGGGCCTCACTGTATGGGCACGAGACCGTTGTATCACTACTAGTTGGAACGAAAGGGATTGACTTGAACGTCGGAGACTTTACTGACCGTACACCGTTGCATTTGGCTGCGTGGAAAGGACATGCCGCCGTGGTAGCGATGTTGCTCAAGTCCCGCGTCAATGTCCAGCCGAAAGACGACGGAGGCCTAACTCCCCTGTTAATGGCTGTTAAGTGGGGACACGAATTAGTGGTGGAACTATTGCTCCAGGAGATAGGGAGGCAGATGTGAATACCAGAGGCGAGGAGAGCGGCAGTATGTAAAGGGGATTCATGTAGTGCTAGCTGTCCTTGGCAGAGGGAGGGGGAGGTGGTCTGAAATCCCGCCTCCTTCATAAGCACAACTCTTCCTCGTTATTACTCTATCCCACCTCATATATCCCCGAGGTCAAGTCTGTCACAAAAAGCATGACTTAATGGCTTCATTATCCCGATTGCCGACTGTAGACTATAGATAATCGGGGGGAGGTCACGTAGATGGACGGGTCATGGCGAGGGTAGGTACCATCGAGGTAGCAAAGGTAGTACTCGGCATAATTCTTGATCACGTGTATTTTATACGGAAGATACATGGGAGAAAAGGTGGGTGGAGACTGAAATCCGAATTAGGTATAGTTTGTCGTGCGAGTAATACAATCTTTCTTATATAATTAATAACTAGACCACGTCAAGCATTGTAAGGGTATGTCAAGCAAGGGAACACCGTATATCAATCCAACCCCACAAGTGTGCCAAAAGCCCGTGGGATAGAATATGGAAAGAGCAATAGCTGATACCCGCAACTGAGTAATTTAAGATGTCTTACTCGGGTAACCAATCCCTGAGCGTGCTTTACATGCTTCCCAGAGATCCACGTTACCACTCGAGGCTAGCATGTCCCAAGGAGGACAACATGATATCCACCAAAGCCTCAGCGGCATTGAAGACTAGGTGCGGAGACCTCAGAAAAGATAACAGAGGGAGCGTATATGACCAAAGGTATAATTGGGCTTGAGACCATGCAACATATAACGTGCGCCTATAATAAGGAACATGGTCGCCATCAGAGGAGAAAATGCTCATACTTCAAGACCGACAAGATTTGACTTCACATTTATTTTTAACGCAGAAAGTGCACTCGGAAGTATCGGCCTCCTTTCCCCGGTACACTAAACCATGTGTTCCAGAAGGAAGCTCACAAGCGGCTGGCCAGGAAAGTTATGCGGGAAACGAGGCACGCGACAGAGCATACTCCCCGTCTCTGATAGTGCAGATTGCCCTACGGCAACCAAGCTCGACAAGGCTGTGAACAGGCCCATCAAAAAGATACGGGAGAAACGGGACGGCCAATAGACCCAGCTGAGCGCGACCGGATTAGCCATCTTTCGCAGGAATATTTGAAACCTTGAAGTGCCGGAAAAACTTACCCCAGCAGGCATATAAGACCGCGCCAACAAAGTATTGTTGCCTTTGAAATACCGTCCGGCACACTTGACAATCCTGTGTATCGTGAAATTGGGCAGCGTTATGCTTGCTATACCGTGGAAAATTGCCCGCTTGGCCATGACGACTCGGTAGTCATAGGCCAGCGGAATACGTCTGGCCGGCCAGGGTTCCAGACTGTCACAGATATCGTCTTCCCAGCCGGTGCTCTTAGTTTTAACACCTGGTGTCGACGACTTTGGGGCATTTTCGACTGCATTATCCTTCCGTAGATGTGATGTTCAAGTCCCGCGCATCCTTATATGCCTCACTCAGCGGCGCAAGAACCCCACGGATTTGTGAGTAAGCCTTGCAGCCTTCTTTCACTACATCGTAGATTATGTACGCCCACAAGATCGCGGATACTCCACGGGTCAGAAACCGGCGCTCAAAAAATCGAAAATTTTCTGTCACGCTGCAAGCATAGGCAGTATATCGCGAAGCAGAGTGCAAAATAGTCCGGACCCGAGAAGCATAGGCGATATATCGATATGGAGGTACAGATAACCTTCGGGACTGTCTACTTTTCAGTATTTGTACCGTCGCAGCAAGGTTAGCCCAAAGGGAAAGGGTCATAAAGGATGGGATATCACAACGGGCTGGAAATATTGAAAAACAGATCGTCGCGAAAATGTCTGACGATATTGTGTGAAGTGAGGTTGGTGGAAGGATGTCGACGGAAATGGTAACCATTTGTTTGGAAGAGATCTATGACTCAGGGAAGGAGTGGTGACAAAAAACCTACTATGTAGCGTAGACGTAATCAAAACACTCCTCGCTTTCCAGTAACTTTTGCAGCTTTGGTGATAGCGGCTTGCGTGAAGTTGACTGTTCGCTGAAGTCTAATCTGTGCCTGAGGGCGGTGTCGTCTCCTTGGCAGATTTCTCCGTCCATCGTACTGATTGTTTCAAGGCAGTAGCAGCGAAACAGTGCTGTGGAGGATTCCAGGGCGTAAAAGGTAGTGTTTTATGAGTCGAAAAGCGTGTAAAGATATAAAGAAAAATCAAAACCCAGCAGCGTAACGATAAAGAAAGTATAGGTTCTAGACTTCTATTGTCTTATCCCGTCATTTTCCAAAATTGATGCTCCGTGTTTAGGCCGAAAATATAGTCGCTGGCAGGCCGTGGTATCAGGCCGAGGTACTCCCTATATTACCATGAACACTGTGGGCTATCCTGTGGCAGTGGAGCAATCAATGCAACTCGAAGACAATGCAATGTATGCGTAACTCCATCCCTAAGTTTATTTCCGATGCTGTGTCAGAATTCTCTTCTACGCTGAAGTGTGCTGTCCCTTGGGTTTGATCTTCGCTCTTCTACTCGCCGATTGCTTGTTCGGGTGCTCCCGAGGTAGGAATTCACCAATGAGGTTCCACCTACTTAAAGCCATTCCTATTCCCACCAATAGGAACATCGAGATATCAGTTGACATCACAGAGACTTCGGAATGCAACCGCCATATTTACTCCCCCAAGGCTGAATTGAGAATGACCCAGGCGTTACCCGTGAAGTTCCACCGCCTCGGGCTTTGGCTGCTTTCGCTAGAGAAATAGGCAATGTCGTCATGACGGCCGTGCAGTCAGCAGGACAGTTGGCGGGCTGGAGTGTCATCAACCGACGTCCCGTGCTTTATAGTCTCTGAGGCTCTGAGCTTATTGCCAATGGTAACGGAAAACGCGGCCGGATTTCCTGGCACATTCCAATCTGGTCATCCCAAGACTGAGGTCCTTGCACCAGTGTACTATTTACAACAGCCTGAAAATCTCGCACCCGCGACCCTCTCCACTTGTAACGAAATCGGTTTGCCCTTGAAACTCTATTTATTGAGCCCAGAACCTTCGAGAAAGTTTCTAAAGGATGAATCCCGTCAATCGCTACAAAGGGAAGACTCCATGAAATCCACATTTGCCCACTCTGCAACGTAACTTGAGAGACGGAAAAAAGTTGTAATCCATCCTCAGAAGCCATATGACTTTATTTATTCAACCTGTGAAACAGGTCTATTGTGGTTCATGATGAGACTTGATGGGACTTGAAATAGACTTGTCCATAAACAATACCAGTAGCGAGAGATTAGTAGCGAGGCCAAATATTACTAGAAATACCATTACGCATTCTATGGGAACCTCAGTACCTTAACCCCTTTTTTCCGCACACGCGTAATGGGTTTTCGGTCTGATCAGCCAGAACATGGGGTCATATTCAATATGCCTCGTCGCCTTCTCGAGAGAACTTGAACCTGCAAATGAGCTTGGGTAGGATGAGCTTGAACTCGAAAGAGCAAAGTTGAACCCGATACACATCCCTGAAGGCCATGGCGAATGGAACATAAGCGGGCTTCCTTTTATTCCTCACCACTTTCGTGTCTCATCGATCTTGCTTGAACTGGGTAGGGCCATCGAAAATCGCCTAGACGTAGGGAAGTGCGGGGATGATCTGAGACCTTATACAACTTATGCCCTCCACGGACGACAAGGTCAACCTTCGCAGTCCGCCTGGGATGAAAGAACGAGTTATGCCGACACTGAGTCTCCTTGACTTACGTGTCGGGAGTTCAACTGGCCTGTGAGCTCTGCAGTCATTTGGTGTTTCATCAACACCGTGATTAAACAACTCCTGAGAAGTCCCTGTTAGATGCCATCGGCACTGTCGCTTAACGGGAGTAGTGTGTGATGGATTTCCCATCGGATCCTGCCCAGTTGCGAACCCTTTTGTGCGTACGATTCACCTTCCACTTCAACCGCTGCGAGGGTTGTCCATAGCTCAAACGTCTCACGGGACAGATAACAGCGTTCAAACGCAAAACTTGCGACGGGTGGAGCCTCACCTGGTATGGAGCACTCGCGCATGCCTGTGACGGCGTCTAAATTGAATTGAATAGTCGAACCTACCAAGATGTGGTCTTTCATTATGACGTTAGTGAACGCTTCTAGTGCTCGTCTTGAACCACGCTAACTAGTATAGGCGCTTCAAAAAGATATCAAAAAGATTACATTAAATACCCCCATGGGTTAGATGGACATAAGGTGGCGAATAAACAGCAAGCAGAATTGCATTCCTCATTTTCGTGAGACCGTTCTCCAATATCTGAAGCAGTTGTAAGCTTGCTATAAGCTGGGTAAGGATATGAAGGTAGCGGATAGTACTAAATTCCCAATGCTATCTTCATATAAATAGATGTTGAGTCGATCGATTAATTCATAAAATCACCCTCTTTTAATTTTTGTCGAGTTCGCCGTGGGGTGTGTTTGAGTGGATGAGCTCGCCTGACGTTCCTTGGGCTGATGCCAGGATCAACCGGCTATTCGGCCGAGACGTGGCAGCTTCCCATCGGAGAAGCTCGGGAAATATTACATTGTTTTTCTAGAAGGGCGATAATCCGAAGAGCGATGAGTATTCAATAAATGAGTATTGCTCCTTAAACGAGTTCTAAAAATTTTTACCGGTGCTGTCACGATTATACACCCTCTCCCAGCGTCGTTCCTCGCGCATCGAAATCACCATAATTTCCTCCCTCTTAGTTGCTCCCCCCCTGTACCAGCAAACTACCTAATGGCTCTAACCTCTGAAGTATCAGGTGGGGTTCTACAGCGAGGCTTGCAGACAGATCATTCAGTTGAACCTTTGCCCAGCTTAAGCAGTGACAACGGCTCAAATTCACCAGATGCAAACGGTGATCCCTCCCTATCACGCGCGACCCGCACCTTCTCGACTTTTGATAATCCAGGCCTCCCCGAAGAGATTTTGTCCGATGAGTTCGGCAATGAGAATCTCGAATGGAGAGACGTCATCGTCAATTTCAGCCCGGCGTAGGTGCCCCCGATTCTGAAATTTGATTCGGAAAAGATCCACCTTCGCATTGAACTATCCGAGTAACATGCTTGCGTCAGCTGGTTCACAGTGTCAATGGGAACTGGCATTGTTTCCATCTTACTGAAATTCATTCCATTTAACTCCAGCTGGCTTTATCGTTTGTCTATCGTTCTTTTTATTCTCAACGCATGTTTCTTCTGCGCGATTGCCTCGGTGATAATGGCGCAAGGCCCTATCCGATCCGGCAACATCACCTTTTCTTGCAACAATACCGATTGCATTTGCTACCCTTATTGAAATGTGGTTGTTTATTTGCGTTCCTCACTGGGATGAATGGGCAGTTAAGTTGGGATGGGCGTTCTGGATGGTTGATGTTTTTGCGGCCTTAGCCACTACTAACGTCCTCCCCTTTCAATTGTAGGTGCTAGTGGTCGGCAAGATATATTATGTTACTAGAACGTCTATAGTTGCTTGGTGCGCTGGCTAACGTCTTCTATATAGAATTTCTAGGAGACACCTCGAGTTACTCCGTATGTTCACGGCCGTTAGCTTTTGCCAATTGCTGCCACTATTATCACCTCTGGCGTAGTAGCAGAGATAAGGTTGCGGAGGCTCCCCTATCACGTCAAGATGCTCTAGTCACAATCGTGGCTGGTTGGATCCTTTGGGGCATTGCTACGCCTCTTGCGTGTATTGTACTTATCATCTATTTCCATCGGCTCGTTCTGTACGAAATCCCCCTAAGAGAACCAGTTGTGAGCTGCTTTCTTCTATAGCGGCCTTTAGGGTTCGGTTCTTATAGGTGAGTCATACCCTTTCGTTAATAATATACAATCATTGATATGCACGGATATTAGCATTATGTATCTTGACAAAGTGTCTCGAACTTTCCAGTCTCTCGACATTGACACATTCCAAGATTCAATAGCCAGGCAAGTAGTATATGTCTTCACTTTCTTCCTCTAGGGCTAGCTCTCGTCATGTGGGCTTTCGGGCTCACATGGTTCATCCTCGTATTAGCGACGATTTACTTACTACTCATGGCCTATTCCATTCAATATGGGATGGTGTGGACTAGGTTACATTCCCTCTCGGCGTTTACGCAACGAGTACTAACTAGGTCTAGAGATGCCCTCTTTGTTTTTTCGTGTCTTGGGAACTGTAAGTGGCCGCAGCTTCTTGTTCTTCACTAAATCTGGGGAATCTGACTATAACTACGATCTTCAGTGTGGCCGTGATATGCCTGTGGATCATCGTGATCATAGGGACTGCGTGCGGGACCTGGAGAAAGACAATCTTTACCCCTTCGGCGGCAGTGAAGGAGGAATATTCCACCGATGTGGAAGCATAGCTCAAACAACATCGTACCTTGATTCAGGTCGTCAGTGCAGTATATAGAAGCCAAAATCCATCGTACGCCACAGACAATAAATAATGTACCGTGTGACCATTCAGCAGAGTAGATATTGATTGCTCTGCTGGTCATCTTCTTCAGTATTGTCTGGGAGAGTCCTAGCGAGCTTGAAGTCTGAGTACGAGCTTTTCTTACACGGCATTCAAAGGTGTCTGAGATGCTGTTCATTAACGTCGAGCCCAAGTCTAGGTATCCCTTCGGGTTGGTTAGAGATGTTATATACCATATGTTGAAAATGGCCTTCGCGACTTCATCATGGAGCCCTACCATCTCTGCATTTCCCACGGACCTTTCTGGACATACCCGTCAAGGTGTCGCGAATACCAGGAGCTGCGTCTGTCAAGCTGGATTATCTTGTCACAAAGCACATTGTCCAAGGCAAACCGATCTGTCACGGACGGATTACATCGGTTCTTTGGATATTACGACTAGCCACTCCGATGCTCCCCGCCGACGCTCGCTCTGTAAATGGAGCTTCGAACATCATTGATACGCCGACCACTTCCATATCGAGGCCCGCCTGTGGTCGATACGTTTATCTCAATTACCTAATGTGAGTACGCAGAATACATCAATTTGCCCCTTAGACGATATAATCCGGTCGTAGGGCATCTACTCCATGATTCGTCATAACGGTCGCCGCTATTGGTCAAATATATCCGAGGACAAGGTGAATACGAGACGTCACAACTGCGATTGGCGGATGTGGGGACGCTGGCGGACGGTCCACAATTTAACCTCGGCACTTCAAGTTTTGGTGTAAGGTACCGCTGCCGCAGTTCTCAAACTCCTTAAGGTCTATGAAATTTTGCTTTTGGTACAAGTCGACTCACTGGAAAGCCACCCAATTGAAGTGTACCTATGAGGTTTATCACCTTTAGCTCTCGGCACCATATCCGTTCAATTATAGGCCGCACCATCCGACGTCCCAAACCAAATTAATGCGTGAATCTTCCCCAAGGCTGTCCGCACTAGACGAGTTTGCAAGAAAATTGGCACATTAATTCCAGATTCATGGATGCCATTTACTCAGAATTGAGAGATACTAAGCTTTGACAAGTTCGGGGGTAATGCGTCAACCATGGAATCCAGATTTCATCCCCCTCAGGCGGGATGGAGTGGTAGCAACCACCCTCCATCTCTGGACATGCGTGACAGTATGAGCAATAGGCTGCTTGAATTGGGTACCAGGCGAATCCAAAAATGAGATGTCATGATCAATACTCGCTCACAGATCATGCAGCACGGATTTCAGTTCCCATCTGATACGTCGAACACTGACGGTAGTCTGCTATAGGAGGTAATTATGGCGACTCGTCGGCTGTCTGACCATAGGGCCCTGGTAGGCTCAGACCCATCCCGTCATTACTTCAGTCCCCGAACTAGATCACCTGATTAGTACAATGGAAAGGGTTATGTGGCGTGGAAGCCCTGGAAGTATATTCCTCTTGGATAGAGGTTGAAACTCGGAATCCCGATGATCTTGGAGAGATAGGCCAGATTGAACAATTTACCGCGGTTGGCTCTGTTGTCTCGGAACACTCGCCAGAGCCAACGGCCCATGCCGAGCAACCGTGAATAAAATGCCTAATATTTAGTCCAGTACTCCGTCATAATCACCTTGGAAACTGTGGTGTTTCGGTCACACACCATGCCTTTCACTGCCACCATCTTCCAGGGCCCCCCACCCCGTCGAGTTTATCGGAGCATCCAATTTTCACTTGGTATGCCAGATACGCTCACGATTTCGATTATGCCAAAACAACCACTCTTCCAACACGGTACTATTCATCTACTGCCGAGATAATCCATCCGGACGGCTCTTCGACCACTGGTGCTCGACAAATCTGGGATTACTACATCACTTTATACGGACAATTTGAGCGAATTTCCCATGACATAATCTCAGCGACGGCCTTGACCGACGATCAAAATGGAAGCCACACGCTTATTATTGAGGTCCTGACGAGTTTATATCCAAAAGGAGGGAAGAACAAAGTCTCGCTTCCCCAGGGGTTTGTGTACGAAATTAGGAAAGCTGAGAGTGGCTTCGGGACGGATGGATTGCAGATCCGGAAGCTAAGATGTTATTTCGATAAAGGGTTGCTACAGAACGCTGCGAGCTCATAATATCAGAAACCACTGTCTGACCTTAGGTCAATATCTCTCTTTCTGCTTCTTCTTCATCCGTTGTAACCTTTTTTCTTCCACGGGCTCCAATATAGTCGTCATGACAGGTAAGGCGTTCTGCCCGGCAGCGCAGCCCAGTCCTTCCCAGCTTGACAATTATGACGTGCGATTGAAGCCCTAGGATCTCCGGCTATCTCTCACCCTCCAATCAGCCACCTGGATAATTATTTCTCAGCCGGTGGGGTTCTTTGTTGCGATCGAGAGCCATTTTAAGGATTTCGGATCTGAAGCCGCCTCAAAGACTCATTTGCTGACGCCATCATGGTGAGATGCATGAACCGCACCGGTCAAAGGATCCGCTTCTCCTGTCGCAAGAACCAAGATTGCAATGATACAGGCTTGATAGGAGAACTATATTGTAGTAATATACCTAACATTGAGGCATTGATGGTCTATAGTGGCTAAATAATCCCCTCTACTAGGGCTTTGACACCCACAGCACACTCAGTTCAAAATGCAGAACATGAAATTGAGCAACAATAGAAAGCAGACACTTCGGCCAATTAATTGTTGAGCACACGGTGTTCAGGCAGCGGCCTTGTTCGACTTAGCTGGCCATTTCACTCGCCGCTCCGCGCGGACGTACAGATTGTTTGGCCGGATCAGCTGGAACATGGGATCGTACTCGATTGCACCATCACCTTCACGAGAGAATTTGTAACGGTATATGAGTTTCGGCAGGAAGACCTTGATTTCCTGCAACGCAAAGTTGAATCCGATACACATCCGGGGACCCATGGCGAAAGGGATGTAGGAGGCTTTATGCCTGTTCTTCACTTCCTCAGTATCCCAACGGTCGGGGTTGAACCGAGCGGGATTGTCCCAGAGATTGGGGTGGTTGTGGATGTGATGAAGTGCAGGAATGAACACTGCGTCCTTGGGCAGTTTATAACCGCCTGGGAGGATGAGGTCCACCTTGGCCGTCCGACCGGGTTGGAAAGAGGGGTTATGGCGACGCTGTGTCTCCTTGATGTATTTATCGAGGAACTCCAGCTCGTCGGTGAAGTCCGCAGTGACCTCGGTATTCTCATCGAATCCATGGTCAATCAGCTCTTGGAGGAGGCGCTCCTGCATCCCCTCATATTCGGTCAGGCCGTAGATCAGCCACGAGAGAAGCGAGCTCGTCGTAGTGAATCCAGCTCCAGTAGCGACAACGAGAGCCCAGACCACGCTCGACTTTGGCAGTTTCTCTCCCTTGTTGTCAGTGGCGCGCATAGCGTAGTCTGTAGCATATTAATACCAGTGGTAGTCTTTTATCCTTGGATTGTAACTTACCGACCATATTACTGGCAGTAAGAGCGGCATCCTGCAAAGGAAGGTCCTCCACGCCGGCTCTCCGCGCCTTCTCCATCGATTCTTGCACCATTTCCTCGACGCGAGCTTTGAGTTGCTTCAGGCGCTTTGGGTCACCAAACGGCAACGCGCTGTACCAGTCGCCCTTAGATGTGACTTTCTTGTTGAGGGAAAGCACCTCGGCAATATTGTGGACCATTTCGTGGACAGGAGCATCGGGAGCTTCGAAATGTTGGAAATCCATGCCCAGGGTAAGCTTACCAACCGCTTGAGAGCCGAGCTTCAGCATGTACAGGTAGACGTTCCATGCCTCACCCTGCTTATCTAGCTGGTCGAATACCTTGAAAGAGTCCTCCACAGTCCTCTGCATCGTAGGCGCGTAGTGTCGAACGGCCTTAGGGCCCAGGGCAGGAGGCAGGAATTTGTGCGCTACCTTCCACTCAGGAGTGTCAGTATCGCCGAGGAAAACGCCGGCGGCAGGCGTCTTCAGGGCGTACAAGGGATGAGACTCATTGATCTTCTTCGTAAAGAAGTCAGACTCGGCGAACGCGATAGCAGCAATATTCGGGTCATTCGTTTGGTAAGTGGTACGACCTAGGTTGCGGGTTTTGATGACTGGTCCAAACTTGTCGAAAAGCCGTTGGTGGTTTCCAAGGTGATCAGGATAGACATCAAAGAATGTTCCAACAAAAGGGAGTTCTCGGGGGCATGGCGGATCCCGAATAGCATGGCCATCGATTGTTAGTGGGATCGGACCAGTTGCTGCCAGAATTTCGGACACCTCTGTCAAGACCGCATCTTGTCCCTGGAAGCCGATCCCTGTGTACCATTGTCAGAGAACATAACAGTTAGATTGAGAGTCTCTTCACGAGTAGGAACCACGAACCATTGGGTTCGACGATGGCAAAATGGGCCGCAAGAATGTGCTGCAGACCGTCGATATTCTCCGAAGAATCAATCTCGATTTCCTTGGCGGTTGATTGACTCTCGCCCAGAAGGTAGAATGTTTGCGAAGGCATTGTAAACGGTTGATTTCAATATTGGATCAACGCCAGAAGATTCACTCAGTTGCCGTAAGATGGACGCCATAACCTGCCTCGTGAAGTGCGGTCGTTATATACTCAGAAAATCAGGCCTGCCTGCCGTTGCGTTCGGGCCGTTGATGTTGACGTGCATCCCGAGGTAAGTCGGCATGCTTTTCTGGAGTGTTTCCGCGGAAAGACCACTGCCGCAGTTATTTTTTTTGACATTTCAAAGCCAGACCCGCTTGCTTTTGCACACGAGCAGGGAAGCTACTTGGTCGGGAGAGCACATCCTGACAGGTGGACCGTTTATCCGAGGTAACAGCCACATCGCGGTCCTCGGAACCCCAAGCAAAACCAAAACGATACCGGTATGCAGCTGGTGCCTCGACTATTTATCTATAAACAGAGCACGAGTGATATTCTCATTTGTCCAAGACTTCAAATTTCAAGCCACTTATCCTCTTCCGATACTTTCTTGGGCTTTAACACCGGGGAGGATTGAATCACATCGCCAACATGAAGGAGTTCACTACAGAAGAGTTGAAACTCCACAAGAGCAAGACGGATTTGTGGGTGGCCATTCATGGAAAAGGTAAGCGTGAAAACAATCTGTAGTCACATCTTGCTCATACTAACACCAAACAGTTTACGACGTGACTAAGTACGCCAAGGACCACCCCGGTGGTGTTGACGTCTTGCTCGATGTCGCGGGGCAGGATGCAACTGCTGCGTACGAGGATGTGGGCCACTCTGAAGATGCGAACGAAATATTGGAGAGTTACCTGATTGGCATGCTCAAAGATGCCACAGAATTCAAGCGCCGTGAAGCCGTCCGAGTCATTCAGGAAGCTCCTGTCCCGCGGGCGCCATCAAAGAGTACAAGCACCATCCTCAAGTTGGGTGTCACTGCTTGCTCAGCTCTGTCGCTCTATCTCGCATCGCATTCCCTTGAGTCACGAGTCAATGTTCAAGAGCTGGTCAAATTTCTCCCTGAACTGAGTCATCTGTTCCCAGGAAGGCTATCCGACTCACTCCCCCACGGTGGTTTTGTGAACGGGGCTCTCGCAATGGCCGCTTTCTGTACGGTACTGGGAAGTGTGGTTGCGTCCCGTCTCTCGAAACTTACCGAGATTGAGTCTGGATTCACCAAGTATCCTCCTCATATCAAACGGAGCATCCTCCACAAGCCAAACCCGCACCTCACTCCGGGCTTCCTCCAACCGAAGGAGTTCAAGGCCTTGCCTCTGGTCGCCAAGGATCTTCTTGCTCCCAATGTCTATCGCTTCGTCTTTCAGCTTCCCCATCAAGATGACGTGATCGGTCTGCCTATCGGTCAGCACGTTGCTATCAAGGCAACAATTGATGGCCAGTCTGTCAGTCGGTCGTACACACCGACCTCAAACAACCTCGACTTGGGCCGATTGGAGATGGTGATAAAGTGCTACCCGGATGGTCTCCTCACGGGCAAATACCTTGCAAACCTCAAGCTTGGTGATAAGGTTCTTTTCCGCGGTCCTAAAGGTGCCATGCGATACAAGAATGGTCTTTGCAAGAAGCTCGGCATGATTGCTGGCGGTACTGGCATTACACCTATGTATCAGCTCATTCGCGCAATCTGCGAAGATGAGACGGACACCACCGAGATCTCCCTCATCTACGCTAATCGAAGTGAAGAAGATATTCTGCTGCGGAAGGAGCTTGAGGCTTTCGCAGCAGCTTATCCGAAGACGCTGAAGATCTGGTACATGCTTGACCACCCACCACAGAAGTGGCAATATGGTAAGGGGTATGTGACACCGCCAGTCATGCGTGAGAGACTGCCTCCGCCCTCACCGGATACCAAAGTGATGCTCTGCGGGCCTCCTGGTATGGTTAATGCATCGAAGAATGCGTTGATTGGGCTAGGATTCCAAGCTCCTGGTGCAGTCTCAAAGATGACCGATCAGATTTTCACTTTCTAGATGGTGACGTCCAGGTTGACTATACATGTAGCAGTATAGACGCTTTGACCGTTGTTTTAGATCTTGCTCTTTCTCGCCGTTCTGCTCTGTACTTTCGCGCTCTTTATTTTGCATTTAGCAGCTTTATTCATAGATTTGGATGTTCTACTGTTTCATAGACGTGTCTTCCAATAGACCAATCTGCGTTGCCATACTGATCATAGACTTGACGTAGCGAAAGAACGAATGCCATATTTGATTCCTTTGCACCAGCCCATATACAGTGATCAAATGATAATGACAAGTTCTTGGCACTCCACTTACATACTCAAGTTTGATGTATTGGCTTCTCTCGTAGCGAGAAGATTCTAAATCCTCACTCGAAGAGCAATTGCAGAACACCGACAGGCGAAAATGGCTCATCACCGGAGGCCCGATTATGTTGTGCTGTGCTACCAAACGATCACAGGAAATTTGGTCGCAATCTCTTTCGTGATCGCAATCTCTTTCGTAACCCTCTTCGTACAGAACCTATTGCCATTTTTGGGGACTAAAATGATGCTGCCAGAGTGTAGTGCTCCTTGCAGTTGTTAATTTAATCAAGGCGTCTCTCAATTACGGACCACCTTCTACGGATCGACTAGGAACAAGTCATATCACCGGTAAATTTGACAAGCCAAGCGCATTATCGTCGATCTTACGAAACTCAAAATCAGTAAATCTTCATACGCCACTGAGACAAGGAGAGATCACGGGTATCGCTTTCCTTTTGCGCGTTGCTGTTTTTCCACCCGATCGACCCGCGGATTGTCTTCCGATAGGGTGGACTCTGCCGAGGTCTAGAGTTTCCGTGGCAGTGTGGCTCTCGCTATTGAAGCGACACCCATTTGCCAATTTGGAAACAACAATTTCCTCGGGAAGGTGGTATCGGAGCGGGTTGGTGTATATTGTTCTCTTCTAATCATCAAGTTACCGAAAGCCCCCGACCGGCCGTGGGGCGGGATGCCGAGAAGCCGAGAAGCCGCGAATCTTGTACTCCTAGTCGCCTAGCGCTGGAAAGGTAGGAAGGGTGATTGGTAGTATATAACCCACGATGCTCATCCAAAATGAGCCTCTATTCCAAATCAACACGCACGACAGTTCCTCAGCTTTGTCTCTCTATTATACCAGCTCGATCCCGCAATTCCAGTCTCTGCCCGCAATAATGAGACCTCAGTGGCAGCCACCCAAGGACTACCGAGAACGTCCTGTTGTCGTTCTCGGTGCTGGCGTCTTAGGACGTCGCGTTGGTACGCAACCGCATCCACTCCATCGTAGATCTTACATTTCTCATGACCCCTGACGCACCTCAAAGCCTGTATCTGGGCCTCAGCAGGATACAATGTCCATGTCCGCGACCCCAGCGCCGAACAACGTGAAGCTTGCACTCTCTATGTGAAGGAGAATGTAGCATCTTACGCCGAGAACACAGGAGCCACTCCTGGAGAACTCGCGACATTCGAGGACCTGGAGGAGGCACTTCGCAGGGCCTGGCTGGTTATCGAAGCTGTTCCAGAGAAACTCCAGTTAAAGATTGATACGTTCGAGCAGCTCGAAAAGCTCGCCCCAAGTGACTGTATCCTGACTTCCAACTCTTCCTCATACAAGTCCTCCGAAATGCTCGCAAAGGTGTCCGAGCCCACTAAAGCCCGCGTTCTCAATATGCATTACTACATGCCTCCCCAGGTGATGGTCGTCGAGCTGATGACCGACGGGTTCACGGATTCTGCCATCTTCCCGTTCATGGTGGAGCGATCGAAGGAGGCCGGCACGAAGCCATATGTTGCACGCAAGGAGTCTACGGGTTTCATCTTCAACCGTCTGTGGGCGGCAGTGAAACGAGAGACTCTGACAATTCTTGCCGAGGAGGTCTCCACCCCAGCCGAGATCGACTCTATCTGGACAGAGATTTTCATCAAAGGAGGTGCTGTGCCATGCAAGGGAATGGATAGTAAGTGCTACCCAGTCGACCCGTTTGTCGGGAAGTTGTGATAGGCCCGCTATCAACTAATCGTCCACTTCGATTGAGTCTGCTTCCCAAACAATATCTGACCTTGGCGTGTCTCTAGGTGTTGGTCTCGATACCGTTGCATTCATCGAAAAGCATTATATTGCCGAGCGAGGCCTCTCTGCTGCCAAGACCATTGACTTTCTCCAGTCCAACTACCTATCCCAGGGCAAACTAGGCACAAAATGCTCCAAGGGTGGTCTTTACCCTCCGGCAAGTGCTCAGCCCGAGCGGGATGATCGCAGCCTTATTGTTCTCGATATTGGTCTGTCGGCCAAAGAGCCTAGCTACAAGGCCGGCGAAGTTCTTCAACTTTCGCTCGATGGCAAGATTCAAAGGGTCCTTGCTACCGGCCAATTCCTCCCCGACGGTGTCGCTGTTGACGCTGATACCAAGCGCATGTTCTGGACCAATATGGGTGTTCCTGGCAAAGTTGACGGTACCGTGGTGTCTGCTAATCTGGATGGAACTGATATTCAGACTATTGTTCCTTCCGGCATTATCAACACCCCTAAGCAGTTGACCCTGGACACAAACGCCAGGAAAGTCTACTTCTGCGATCGCGAAGGTCTCCGCGTGATCCGCTGTAACTACGACGGATCCGACTTCGAGGTTCTTATACAGACCGGGGATGCCAAAGAGACAAAGGACAACCTTAAGTGGTGTGTTGGCATTGCGGTGGCTCCAAGTCTCGGCAAGTTCTACTGGACTCAAAAGGGCTACTCGAAGAGCGGACAGGGACGCATTTTCTGCGCCAATATTCAAACCCCCCAAGGCCAGTGCGCTACAACTCGGGACGACATTCGGCTTCTATTGGGTAATCTCCCCGAGCCAATCGATCTCGAGGTCGACGAAGACTCCCGCTCGCTTTACTGGACCGATCGTGGAGAGCTGCCAATCGGAAACTCCTTGAACCGCCTTCGTCTGGATCACTTTGGTCTTCCAGTACCAAACATATCGCACCTGGGCTACGAACTGCTGAGCAGGAATCTGAACGAGGCTATTGGCCTGAAGTTGGATCTTGCTAATAACGCCATCTACCTGACGGATCTTGGCGGTAATCTGTATCGTTGTAACCGCGACGGGAAACAACGTGTGAAGTTGCTTTCCGACGAGAACAGAGCCTTAACCGGCCTCACTATTATTTGATTTTCCTAAGTTCGGTCCTTGTGTTGATCATCTAGATAGCCTACTCCATATTTCAATTTGCGCGTCCGGTGCTATTAAATAGATAGATAGTTCTACTTACCCTATTTGCAATCAGAATTACTACGAGTTTCCCTTTCGAAATGCCCCGCTATTTATCTTGAGCTAAGTTTCTGAGAATTACTACAGATCAGTCTAGTAATACCTCTTTGACTTTCATCAGTCCGTCTAAGTAGTAAAGCCCAGAATAGCCGCGGAACTACCTAAAATAATTATCGCTAAATCGTAGACAGTAAACGCGGGTCACAAAGTATTGCTTGGTATTCACCGGAAAATCATAGAGCGCTACGGCCTATTTGGAAGACGCTCTTTGCTCTAGAATAGTAACAGAATACGCTACTCTCTATTAGACCAAACACGAAGTTGGCCCTTGTTTCCGCCGCTTACCCACTTCGCTTTAATAATGATGTTCATTTTCAGCTACTCATTTCGTTGCATCAGTTCAAACTTCTGCCTGTGCATGCACTGAATTTTGACTATAGCCCGGGGGTCATAAAGTACAAAATCCGCAATCTCAGGCACTCAAGCAAATCATGCAAACTAGGCTGATTAGACGCCGAATTCGAGTAGAATCGGACCCGATGGAAGGATTCAGGCACAGTTGTAGCGGTAGGTATATGCAGGACCAAATGCAGACGGGCAATTATGATTTTGAGAACCTAAATACAATCTCATATTATAATGCTGGGGAAGCTCCAGAATTTTGCAGAAGACGTAACTTGATAACTAGAGAGTGTATCATTACGTGATGCAGATATGGATACTCTATAGACACAGAGCTAGGCTTATCTTCCCAGAATCCATATCACGCATAACAGACCAGTACGACAAGCCCAATTCACGAACAACGAGCAAGACGGAGTTCCTGGATATTTTCATACCAGTACACAAACCTACTGAGCTTTTCACTTCCCGCGGTAATGAAGATGGCCGAGGTTCAAGGAACAGCTCCATGGACCTCAGGCGACCAACCGTGGAATTGGTAGTATGAGCAAATTTGCTTGTAACAAACTAACAAAACGGAGTTCTTGTAAGTTCATTTCTCTGGCTAAACCAGATCCAACCAACTCAGATTAGGTCGAACCTTCCCGCTGCGCCCTTTCACCTGCCCGTGGCGGAACCTATGGATTTTGGGTTCCCCTGAGGTGACCCAGAAGATATTGTTGTCCAGTGCGTGTGGCGTGACGCCACTGGCGTCACTGGGCACGGCAGGCACTATTGAAGTCGGGGGGGGCACGGGGCCACGAAAGGTTGATAGTGCAGCTGCAGACTCGGGTTCGGAAGGGAATCGAGAATGGCTTCGGCCAAAGATGCTGCCGGAGGTTTGATTGGCGGGTCTGGAACCACTGGCCGCTGCTCCTACCTGCCTCAACCACATGGAATGGCTGGGACACGGGATGGGACCACTTCATGAAAGGGCCAGAGATTTTTAAATCTCAGCGTCGACTTGTTTTGAGAGAATGACATCGCTCTAATCGTCGGAACTGTGTTCATATTTGCGGAGGAATTCGTCATAGAGCTCAGTCCGGACGGGGTCTTCTGGGCCGGCGTAGGAATTCAGGATATGAGTCACAGTCCGTGCTCGTTGCTGGTGCCGATAGCGCATTTGTATCATTCGCCCTGTAAGCATAATACTAACAAACCGTGTGTCAGGCCAGGATAGCATCCCTCGGTAAGGCAGGGCGACCGCGGAACACGGTGTTCGAGTAATCGAGTCTTCCGTTTCGATAATCCTTTTGCAGATCCCGATTAGTCAGCGGCTATCTGGAATGTCGCACTCCTTATGCACTCCTTATGGGTGGAGGAACAATTTACTTAAAATAGGGGGCCTTCGGCAATGATATTTCCGCCGGCGAATAGGCATTCAGTGTCTGACCCGCCTTAGCTTGTCGAATTCTTCGTTAAGACGTATCCTCCCTCTCAAAGTCTCCGACAATTTAGTTGCGGCCTCCTGAATCTGCCTATCAATATCCATGGCCATAGAGCACGGTGGACTTTTTTTGCCCTGAGAAAGTAGGGGCGATAACGAAGGCGCGCGGGATATAAGGAACTTTCCGCTGAGAGACAGGGGTTACTTGAACCCGATCTCCCATAGGCTATGATCCCCTCTTCTCTTCTTTTCCCTCTCTAGCTTTTTTTTCTCTTTAGAATTTATAGAATCTTTTGACCTCTTTTGGCTTTATAATTTTGAACTAAAGCTTACTGCTTACCCTATTTTTCTTTACCCCTTTGTCGGCGCTGGCAAGACAGAGTCTTAACACCGAGATCTCTTAGCTGCCCGGACCGCTTTTCATAGCCGATCGGACTACGATATGTTCACGTCGCATAGAATCACCGTTAGTAGTCTGTTTACTGGTGCTGAAGGCATCAAGACCGAGGCCGAGGCTAAGATATTCGGAGGGCAAGCTACTATCGCCTCCGGTGCTTATCGTTATGCTGCTAGCGCTAACATAACTTTATTGGTGACCTCTCGCAGTCAAGATGGGAACAGGAACGTATTCAGTCGTAACGGGTCACCTGTCGCTGCCGTCTTATGCGTAAACGCATTCCAAGACTGTAGCGTCAGAGAAGGCCCGTCCGCGCTCCCTTGTGGGGAGGCAAAGTGTTTGTTTATTGCAATGCTGGTTACCATATACAGAGGGGAGGTGGGAGGGACAAAATCAAGTCTTGAGTGCGTGAGATATGACGGGCTGCCACAGAGGCGAGCAACTGACTCTTGCGAGGCACTTGCACTTGTGCAAGGAAGAAGCCCTTCGTAATGTCGGTGTAGATGTCACGTGAGACAGCGTGGGCGACGTGAGGCAACCCGAATAAAACTCCTCCCAATATGAACCACGAGTCGGGTCAATTATTGCCTGTTCGCTGAATCGCTTGTTCTTCGGTAACAGCGTACTGGCCATTGATGCAGTCTTTTAGCGTTGAGCGTGACACCTGGTACCAATATACAACCTGCGCACACAGGGAAACCTAGTGCCGTTCACAATTTTTATTTATTTTGTTTCTATTTTATTTTCATTTTATTTATTTATTTTGAACTTTTGAATTTTTGAATATTCAGTCGCTCAGAGCATCATGTTCTCCAGGGAGGGCTGTGGCTAGGTTGATCATTTCAATTTTGCACACTGATGGAACCTGGGTCTTGGCGGAAGGGTATGGCATGTCCCCGCGGCTTGAGCGACTTGGTCGCGACTTTGGCAAGTTGTCAACTCCATCGAGAGAGACCCAGAACAGTTTGTTGGTGTTTCCATTATCGGTCATGCTTTCCGCCGCGTTGTGAGATGGCGCACGCAATTGCCCTCATGGCGGCTGCGCCCATCCATGGGCCTGTTTCGCCTCCAGTCGCCATCGGCAAGAAAAGACTGCGCCCAGTGGTCCTCGTCTCGCATCGCCTGGACTCCTTGTTCCTGTAAATGGTGTATCAGTTGGACGTTGCGAGTGCTGGATATGTTGGCAGCACTTTCAGCGTGGTCTCCTTTGTCTTCCCCTTTATCACTGGCTGGCTCGCACGCGTGACTGGTCGCTACAAATGGTTCCTCGAGGGTTGTGTTCTTTGTACATCTTTGGACTAGGGCTTGTGATCCACTTTCGTACCCTAGGAGGGTATATCGGTTAACCCTCTTTTCCGTTGCGGGGAGTGTATTCATCCTTAAAGTTCAGCTAGCTATCCTAGCATCTGTCGATCATTAACACGTTACCGATATACTTGCGTTACTCTTCGTGATAGACAGTATCGGTGGCGCTATCTGCGGCGCTATCTAGATAAATACGTTCCCGGAAAGGCTCACGCAAGTTCTACCAGCCTCAGCCCAGCCGAGACTGATGCTGATCTACGAGAGTCTCCTGGAGCAACTCAGTTACCCCATTGGAAGATCGATTCGTGATGTCTTTGTGGGCGCATATGGCTATGCCCAGACTCTGATGCTGATTGCTAGCACGGTCTTTATGGCTCTAGGATCCGTCTGGGTTGGCGCGATGAGAAACCTGAACGTTAAGAAAATGACCTGAACTAAGGGTAACGTCTTCTAAGGGCGCTATCAGATCTTCATGTCATAATCTGCCTCGGTTATGATCAAAAGAACTTACACTAAATTAATAATACTGTAAGGTCTATCCATTCAGTATGCCTCTGGCGGCTTTCTATAGTTGGAGTAGGACCAATTGTAGTTTATCCCGGTAGCGGAAGTTAGCATCGCCAGCTAAGGCAGACGATGTCGTATCTCAAAACAGGCAAAAGTTTGTGTTGGGGATTTCAAGGGAGTAGGTTCTACTCGTAAGCAGTGTCCTTATCCAGCTGATTTCTTGATCACGACCGAGGTACGAATATGAATATCCCAACACTTTGATCCTTGGCCACTGCGATCGGCAGTGCTAATTTTCATGTTTAAGAGCTATCGCAACCAGTGATTCTCCCGGATTCTTTTCCTTTCATTACACTTCCGCCAGCTTAGATTTATATTTTCAAATATGCCCCCGAACTTGTGGGAGGGTGGGACCATCGGTGATAGATATCGCGTCACTGCGGATTTGGGGAAGGATGGATTATACATATTAATTAAACGAGAATGACATGGCAGACCCTTGGATCTTTATATAACTAGATTGGTCTCTGTCACTTTGAGCCTGAACATTCTTCCGGACAATCATAGCAAAGGTCATTCCTTTTTGTCATGCCCAAGGGAGGTTTCTTTGAATATATAAAACCAGCATGATCCAATGATTCCTAATGCAAGATCCAATTCCAAATCGCTCTTGTAGCCTGAGATGATCAAACCTGGGCTGATACCGTGCGGCGGGGGTTTGCGGTGTCAAAGAATATATCATCTTTGCGCAAGCAAAGCCAACATACCTTAGTTTTCAGAATTAGCGGATGGTAACAACAGATCTTCATGAATTGATACCAGTAATGGCAACGTCTCCAACTCTAAACGCGCCTGAGAAGACAGAATCGCTATTCAATTTTCGGAAAGACCCAACTGAGCTTCAGGTGCCTCTCAGACGACAGCTTGGTGTATAGCAATGGTCTGGATACTATCATCCACGACCAGTCAGTGTAGGCTCAACTCTGAAAGATTCGGAAACGGTGATTTTGGCCACATACAAGCCATATTCCCAAAGCGATAGCTGTCCTGACACTTCAGAGGGATCAATTTACTGATATGGCTCTCGAATGTAGATTAGTCCACTGCATCAGGATGCAGGGAGTTTCAAAAAGTCCAACTTGGCTCTACAAGGAAAGACTTGCAAATGACGGAATCATATTTCGAGCATTGCATGAAATTCCTTATTAGTTGCCGAGTTGGTTTAACCATCTGGCCGGATACTTGGCACACCTTTTTGGGTCTGCTTCCAAATCCGCGTATCGTAAGACTCAAAAGATCGGACTCCCCAAAATGCTAGCATCTGCCCACCAGTCAAGTTTAGTATTCCACCTAAGCAGACGAGGTAACCACGTCTCCCCGTGAAGCTATAGGCTACTTCTACGAAATACCTGCATAACCAAGAGATTCAAATGCTACTTTACCCGTATATCTAGAAAGATACAGATAAGATCGCAGCTAATTATAGGCATAATACCTTCATTAGGGCCTCAGAATCTAAACAGATTTCAGAGTTGTTCTTCCTGATATCGGCTTGATAGAATTAAATAATGACTCTTGCTAATTTCAGAAGCTGCGATGTCTATAAGTGCCGTCGGAATCAATATTTTTTCGATTCGCCGCTACTTTCGGGGTCCAAAGGGGACTTGGGACATGTCCATTTGAGTATGGAAAAGGTATAGACTACATACCAAAGAAGGCAACTCGGAACGCTGCACGTGACCAGGGCTGGAAGGCCCAGGAAGTGAAACGTTATGGAAGAAAGGCTCCACGGATAACAATAATAGTACGGTCCGACGGACGCTAAGAAAATCATGGCCTTCTTACTACCTTTAGAAATCCCCAAAAATAATCGGCCTCGGTCTCACGGTATTTCACGGCTCTTTTTTGGTCAAATCTCTAATGTCATGCATTATAATAGTTAGTTATCCCGAGGTGTATTTGTCATTTGAGGGGCCACTTGCTTCCACCGGGGCTTTCCATTTGCATACCCCCAAACGTGGGCGCGACCGCTTGAGAATGTGACTGGTCCTCTGATGAACCGACGAACTCCAGTTTCGTCCCTTTTATAGACGTCATAAGACGCATCGTTCGACATTTCTCCTAAGTCCGGCATGTCACCCCATTCCCACGAGTGCTTACCCCCGTACTGTCGTGGTAGGTTTTCAGGTTCAATGTAATCAGCCAGTGTGCGCTCAACTTCCGACGAAGGAAGAATGAGTACCTTCGCGACACTCCCTGGGTCGAACCATTTCTTGATTATTTCCCAGACTTTGATAAAAGAAGGCGGAGCGCCGACGACCTGCCGGGACAAAACCATGTGAGTGGATTGGAGCTGCGTGAACGAACCCTGTGGTAAATAAGACTTACAAAAATATGACCCAGCGTATCTGGATAGTGCGTTGTCGCTGCTACGATTGCCCTTTGTAAATACTTTTTGATCTTCCAGAATTGTCCAAAGCCTACCCCGGTGATATCGATAATATGCGTTGAAGCAGAGACGGGAGTTTTGGCTTTTGGATGAACAAGCTGGGTGCAGAGAGGCATCACAAATTTCAACATATGTTCATAGAGGGCGTGGAATGCTGCAACATGACACGGCAGATCGTGAGCCGAAAAGTGCGATTGGAAAGTTTGACTGTGCTTCGAAATGTAGGCGTCCATTCGCTCGGCCGTGAAGTGTTTCATGGGGAACACGTAGAGAGGGAGACCTTGTCGGTCACAGCGCCCTGTCCATTGTGCGAACTGGCTTATCAGTTAGACCTCCCGAAAGAACGACGCTCGCGATAGTGAAACACAGCCAAGAATCGACACATGTAGCTAAGAGGTCGTTGAACTTACCATCGCCCGGTAGTCCTCAAAAATCTCCACGTCCATATAACGGTAAGCCCTCTCCATATCATGTGTTCGCCTCCATTCTTGCACCGCGTGAAATCGGTGAATGGTTTTTTCGATGTCAAAATTGTGTGCTCGTAGAAACCTCCTACGCATATCAGCTGCTGAAAGGAATATAAGCCCAGAACCCTGGCCACAGATAGGGAGCTCACAAAAGAGTGATATCGTCGACAGCCACTTCCCCATCTTCAAGGGATATACAGTATTCTTTCTCTAAGCAATAGCGCCTCATTCCACTCAATGCCACTTGCTCGTCTTGAGTTAACCCGGCGCCAGTCTGCGAAAGGTGGGAGCAACCCGTCAAAGTGGTGCTGTGCTCTGAGACTATGTTGGACATTGTGAAGGTGGTGGACAGATCTTCCTTGTCATCCATGATCATCGTGCTGGTTTCGATAGACATCTTGATGCTGCTTCCTGACACTGGTCTGAACGTGAATTAATTGTATCTTTTTCATGTTCCAGGAGAATCTAATGGCCTCTGAAGCCTTTTAATTGATTAATAACTTGTACGACAAATACAACTGCTATTGTGGCGATAAGTCCAGCTGAAAGAATTACCTCGGCAGAGAGAGTTCTGGGTATCCGAGGTATATCACTTGACTACCTCGGATAATATAGCTAATGAGCACATAGCTCCCTTGCAACTAAAAATGAAACTGAAATTGGAAATCAAATCGGAAATCTTGAAGATCCACAAGGACCTTATCAGCCGTATGGATTAAGATTTGGTCGGAGACGAATGAGCAGGGAGCGACAGCTGGATGACCAGATCTTGTCACTTTAGATGTGCCCCAGTCAACTACTAGGACTCTATCGCACCAACAGCTGGGTCTTAGATTATCATATAAATTATCTGCAAGAGTGAAATGGTCTGGTATGAGCTCTTGGTGGTCTAACCTGGATGGCAGAACATTTGGAGTTGAAAATTATGCGGGTTGGCGATTGATCGGTTGGCTGATTTTATTGCTTTCGTGGTATATTCACAGTGTCTCTGGAACATCAAAACATTCATTTCCTGTCTTATCCGTCATGGCGCTCGAATCACTGATGGGGATGCCTTCATTCAATGACATAGGGGGCTTGAGCCGAACTTCGGTGGGCGGCTGCTGTGCAGCTCGGTTCCTCGGAATCTGCGACCAGCCCGAACATCGACAACTGTAATTTCCCTGGACTATTGCAGTCCATTCAGCATTACTTTATACCGATGGCAGAACATCTATAAATTCCATTTGATCATTCCGTCGAATTTTCATTCTGTAGCGCAAATTTGTCACCCGAATTACAGTTCGCATATAATCTCAATCATGACTGATCTAGAAGGAGGCCATTCACTAGCCATGCCAAATCAGTCCATTTCTCAAGGAGCAACGAAATCGCAGGTGTCAGGTCTCGTCAGACCAGATTGGAGATCTTTTCTCGGTGATTCTATACCACTGTAAGATCGCATTGCTTTAATTGACAAAATGTCTGGCTTTTCAAAGTCGCAGATCGAGCTAATGAGATATAGTGGGATCATGGGTTTTATTGTCGCTTTGACACCCTTTGCCTGTGAACTGATGGAGTTTCGCGGAGCATTTGGAGCTGGAGCTGCGACAATGTAAGTTGTCCCACAATGGGTCCTGGTTCGAGTGACTCGGTTATTAACTTGTCTGGAGTGGTTCGCAGTACTTCTTCGGTGGTCTGATCCTAATGGTTGCTTCCGTGATCCAATTCATTCTCGGCAATACCTTTGTATTCGTCGTGTTTGCATCATTCGGTATGTCTCTCTCTGCCTTGTCATGCCGGATGCATGAACTCACGCAAGTCTAGCGGCATTCTGGCTATCTTATGCCACGACGCTGACGCCCTTTTATCATGCGGCCGCTGCATATGAGCCGACTGACCCCGCGAATCCAGGATTCTATAATGCATATGGTAAATATCAAGCACCTGGACATCGTGAACGTCTGCTATGTTACTGACAAGGGTGGGCGTAGGCTTTTTCACCCTTTTCATGGGTCTCCTCTGCCTCATTTACCTTATCTGTAGCCTGCGCACGAACGTCTGTTTTGTCTCTATATTTTTGGGACTAGTTTTGGGCTTTTCGCTGCTTACCGGTGCGGTGTGGAAGCTAGCAGATGGTAATCCGACTATGGCTCGGACCTTGAAGAAGGTATGTTGTAGGAGATCATTCCCCTTTGCACCAACCCTTGGATGTAGCTCATCTATCACTTTTGAGCTTGAAAAATAACAAACTCTATCTTCATAGGCTGGCGGGGCGTGTCTGGGTTTAGGGTCACTCCCTGGATGGTATTTCCTATTTGTGCAATTGCTGGCAACTGTTGACTTTCCATTATCATTGCCAATCGGTGACCTCAGCCGCATCATACCCCCTGCGATCAAGAGAAAAGTCGTAGCCTGAACGCGAGAGTTTCGATGTTCCGGCAAGGACATCGTTTCGGGCCTGAGGGTGCTCATGCTCTGGTCACGTGAACTATTGTTGCATTTACTTAGCTAAGTTGGACGCTGACAGAGCTCTGAATCACGCTGCATTGCGTTACTCGAGGAATCAAAAGCACAGGAGGACGACAGCAGCTTGCTCGAACAATAGGACAAGACGCTTGAGGATTCTTCCTGTCTGCAACTGGGCATCTTTCTTCATATATAACAAAAGGACATTCAAAACGTGTTTCGCTATTGAGAGTACAGAGTAAACACTTAGGCTCTGTCACTTGTATCTTCCCTCCCACAACGTTCGTCAGCCGGTCGCTTTCAAATCGAAGGTCACCTTTGATCGAGATGACACGTACCGATTTTCACATTCATCGAGATAGGCAGCTTAGGATGTCCGAACAACGAGAATCGTATCACGCCCGTAAATTCCCGAAGATCTCATTGGAGCATGCCAGATTCTGCTCCGCCGAGAACATGATGAGTTCGATGGGTCATCAAAGGTATATTGATTACCGTTCAAACCTGGTTCCACGTTTGCCACAAGTCTATGGTTGCATTTTCATCCATGAACGCACTCATAAAGTCGAGGTCGAGCGGGATTTCAAACCCTTGCACGTCCCTTTGTTCCGAGTTTGGATTCTCGACGACGGGATTCATCTCCTGCGAGGCAGAGCCTAAGGTATTATTGCCTGAGACTGGTGCGGGTACAGGGCTTGCTGAGTGGCTGACAGTAGTACTGGGAGCAGAGTAATTTGGAAAGACCTGCTGAATAGCTTTTGTGAAGATTGCTCGGTATATCGAAGCAACCGTGTATGTTTTCTGAAGTTCTTCCAAGATCAACATACACATTTCTAGCTTATTTAGCCGAATGCGTTTGGAGAGTGTGTCACCGAATTTGCACCGAGCCAAATGAACCTGCATCGCAGGAACCAGGAGAGGGGGCCTTGAAAAATCAGCATCTTTTACCATACGAGCCAAGTGAACAAAATAAGGACATGAGGCCATTCGGACTCGGCTACTTACGTCATAGGCCCTGCAAATCCTAAGAGATTCTCTTTTACAAAGATATCTAGTACCTCGTTGGTTCGAGAGGCGGCAGCGTCGGCACTGAACTGCATTCGTTGCCGCCAGTCCTGCTCAGCAGCCTGAGTCAAACCTGACGGGATCTCCGATTCCCAATGGCGATAAAAGGTTATGAGCATTGCTCTGCAAACAATGTCAATGAAGCCCTATTGTGTTCAAGGACGGGGACGGGGGAGGGGACTGACTGATAATGTAAGCCGACGTGGTTTGCATGAAATCTCTCAATGCGCGTCAATCCTAGCTCGTGTTGATCCGGCAGCCTACTTGCCAACAGCTGTCGTTCAAGGCTTTCCACTTCACCTTTCGAGGCTTTAAGTTTGGCAGGCCGACGATTAATGCCTAAGACATCACCGAGCAGACAGCTGACTTCGATGAGCATGACCCAGTATTCGGCTAACCGCTTCATATCGCCAGGCAAGTACGATTTGATCAGGGAACCATCCGGGTTTCGAACATCGAATAGCAGATCTTCGGCTAGTGGCATACGAATATCACAGTCATTTAGCTGGATGCGTAGGGGTCTGCCAAGTGTGAGACCGAGCCAGCGATCTCGGAAGAAGCAGCACCACCATAGCCGACGCCAAAAAGCCCTCTGTCGATCTGTGATGTGTGAATTATAATGTGAAAGGCCAGGGTCACGATGCAGGCCAAGGATCTGGCAAAAGCTGATTGCAATACCGGACCAATACCAGGGCTGCGCATGCTCATCTTTGTGCGAATGCCAGAAGCCCATTAAAAGAGACGATTGTAGGAGAACGACCTTATTTCGCTCGCTTCCGTTGTCATACAAACACTGACAGCAATCAAAGCTTAATTCCGGGGAAAGCAGTGCAAGAGAAGTTAGGGACAATACCCACCTTAGCTCGCGAGTACATCGCATACTTCATAGCCCTGCGAGATTCAAATCCTTCCTGCATATACACCTCGGCCGGAATAAACTGCGAGCCAAGTCAGCTTTAGGTGATGAGAGTAGTTCAAAGAGGCGACGTGCATTTATAGCGACGAAAAAGAGACTCCAAAGGAGCAACAGGTTGTAATCTTGGAGCCGCCCGGCTCGGTGGTGATTGACCAGGACGTCGACTTCAATTACCGGTAGGATAGGATTTACATGGAACAAGTACGCTTCAATCATGCTATCACAGGCCGACTTGCTCGGAAGATTGAAGACACCTTTCCGCCTCAAGAAATTCTCATCTTCATCAGACATATATGTCTGATGCAATGGGATGAGGAAATGCTTCGGCAAGGGATGCTCAGGCGTGCAGAGGTTCAGGGCCGAGGTGGGGCCAGTCTGGTCTCCTATCTCCAGTGTGAGTCTGGTAGAAGGCTTTCGTGTCCGCATACGGGGTCGGTTGCGCTTACCAGCATAGAAGGGAACTCCCCCGACACTACATGGCTTTCCAAGTGCTGCAGAAGCTATCTCTAGTCCGATACGCTCTTCGTCGGCCAGATTGATGATCTCGAGGTCCGGCGAGGTCTCGGTCGCGAGCGGCCTGGTATTTTCCGATTGGGTACTCTCAGGAGGAGCATAGCAATCTTCATTGGGATTCTGAACCATAGGTTGGCTTATCTGGGGCGCCAGAATGGGTTGAATCTCCCGGGGAGGGCCCTCACGTCGACGGCGAGATGCGAGCGTCTCGGCCTGTTTGGAGCTAGAATGGCCGCAAAAGCGATGAGAGTTTCGTCAGTCCGGCCAGTTCAGTCTAGGCATTCCGTGGTGTGAGGTCCCCCTTACCTTCTAGCTCTTTTCGCATTCACGATACACTCGGAATTATCCTGGGTACATCCGGCACATGGCACACCCGTGACGCTCAGACTGCATCGTACTTTGCGTTTACGACAAGCCTCGCAGGCAACTGTGGACCTGTGGCGGCGCGTCCGAGAAACCTGAGTATCAAGTGACATGATCAACGAAATTCGCCGTCGTCTGCCGCGGTAGATACTACACAGTTAGAAGGTGGGGTGCCGCGGAAACTGGAGCAGTGCTGACTGTCGACCAACCGGGCGACTGCCCGGACGGGTATGCTAATGAACTCAGCAAGCAGTTTAGTCAAGGTACGTAAGTCGTAGAGTGAGTCACTGCAAAAAAAAAAAAAAATCATCTGAGCCGCTCTGCTGTCTGAGAAAAACTTTAGCTCCGATACACGAGCCGGCAGCGTAGTTGCTACGGGAATTTCAGTCGGAGCAGCAGCAGATGTGGATACCCGGAGAAAGGAGATACTATAGACCCGCCAAGATTAGTCATGTAAATAGCTAACTAGTTAATAACTAACGTAATCCACAGCTCAACGGGTCACACGGTCAGTGGGTCACCCGTCGGCAGCCAGTATATTTTGAATTGAAATAATTCAACCCAAACGATATTAATTCATCTCAAATTAGCGCTTATTACATCG
>JAPDFA010000169.1:0-31334 GCA_027569415.1 Penicillium janthinellum
AATCATCCTGATTACTTATCTTTATCTCAACCTTATCAATATCTACTATCTTTTAAGATAGTCCTTCGAATCCTTATCTACTTCTTCAACCTTGCTTCCTATACGCCTTTATAGCCTGCTCACAGTATAAAAATAACTCTATTATTAATTACTATATTAAGATACGCGCTTATAATATCCTATTAATAAATTTTCTATTTTCGAATAGTAGTAGTTAAAATAAATAATTTTGCTACGGAGTCTAAAGTGACTAGAGAATATTTTTTATCTAGTTAGAAATCAACACCTAGGGTTTAGCGGTTACTATAAACTACCTATCTCGCACGAAATTCAAGGACGTATCCATTACTATCCTTTTTTAGGTTATAGACCTATTTCCCTAGCAATATTAATATCCCTTGTGGTAGATATAGAACGATAGTAAGAGCTTTAGCGGTATTAATTTTAGCTAATTAAATTTTTTTAGCTTCTGACTACTAGTCAGTAAATTTTAAATTTATCGCTTCTCGATAAGTATTAGGGATTAATATATCTAAAGATCTTATCTTTTCTATAGTAGTGTAATAAATTCCTAGCGGTAGATATTTAGTAGAGATAGCGAGATAGGAACTATATTCTTTACTTTTTAGATTAGGAATTATTCTAGGTAGTAATTTAGCTACTATTCGCTATCGTGAAGACTTTCTTAGTACTTATAGAGGTTATAGAACGTTAATTAGGTTAATAGATATTTCGATTAAGTCTCTCTCTAGGGTTAAATATCTTCGGGATTCTAGTATTTCGAATCGCTTAGGTATAATATAAAAATTTCTTAATTCGTAAGTTATTCTTATTATTAGTAATAAAGGGGTAATTTCGGTATCTTATATAGTTTTAATAGAAGGAATAGGAAGATCTAAATTAACTAGGGGTATTACTATTAGTGTATTTAGTTAAAGAATAAATTATTTTAGTTAAATTAGTGCGATTATTATAGTCGGTATTTTATCGTTTTGCTATAATTATAGCTTTAGGGTTATTTCTTGAATCTATCTTTAAATTATTATTCGTTAGAAAGCTAGATTAGTGAATAATAACTTATTAGCGATTTTCTGGTTATCTAAATATCCTTAGGAAGTTTAAATTAGCGTAGGTTCTTCCTAAAAGATAATATCGCGACGAAGAACTACTTCTCTTTTCGCGGGATTATAAATCCTATATAAATAGCTATTTTCTCCTTTATAACTAACTAAGTATCTAATCTAGGCGCGAGGATCTATCTTTTTAGCCTTAATACGTTTTTCTAGTAGGATATATACGTAGGCTTTTAAATACTAAACGCGTAAAAAGCCTAAATTAATAGGACCTTATAGTAAATTAAGTCCTCTATTCTATTTTTTAATTAGAGACTTATTTTTACCTAGTCGGCGGACACGATTTAAAATATAGGTAGTTATAATTACTACTTTAGGCTATAAAAATACGAGTATATTTAGCGCGGAAATCATTAAGGCCCTTAAACCTTATATAATAATATACCCTATTAATTCTATAACGCTATTCTATTTATAGTTATAAGGTATACTAATTATTACCTCGTAACCTTTTTCTTTAATCTATATAATCTAAGAGTAGAGACCTTTTTTATTATCTAGGCGCTACTCTCTTAGCCAGTATTTTGTTGTGTTAGAAATAATAACATAGAATTTTTTTATAGTAGGAGAAGAAGCATCTTTTATTTTAATTAGAATTGCCTAACGTCTTCTTATTATATAGTTATAAATTCTAATAATATAGTTAGTGCTATTGATTCCTGTTAGCTTATAAGGGTATAGATCTAAATAGACTATATCGAATAGCTTAGTAGTACGTCTCTAAGGTATATAAGATATAATTTTCTTTACTTTAGCAAGACGATATAGTTTATAATCGAAAATATTATCTCCTTAGATATCTTCACCGATTCGATAGTGATTAATTTTTGATGTAGGTTATCTAATATAGCCTAGACGTCTATAGGTAAGTTCGGGGGTAATTATTACTATTGAATAGGCTAAAGTGATAGGATTTAGTGCCTTCTGTTCTAGTATAATTAATAGTGTGAGGGTAGTTATAAGCAAAAATAGTATACCTCTTTTTCTATAGGTATACGTAAGAATAGTGGATTTATCTTTAGGATCGACGAATTTATTAGTCTAACCTTTCTATCCTATCCTAAGATTATAAAGCGTACGAGTTATCGAAAATAAGTTAAATTCACTATCTAGGAAAAATTTATATTTAATATTAAGCTATTGAATTCAGTCGGGAAATTTTAAATTAATTCGGGTAATTACCTTTCCTTATAATATAAGAGTCTTACTATCTAATGTTTAGTATTAGTAGTCTAAAAAGGGTTACAAATATATAATAGTATCGCTATTAATATAAATTAAGCGAGAAGCACCTAAATCGACGATCTATTCGCCACGAGTTTAAAAATTAGCGAGAGAAAGACCTCGGTTTATATTAAAGTCGTAAGAATTATTAATTTAAAGTACTATAGAAGAAAAACCCTAGGGGTAGAAGTAATCTTCTTCGCTATTAATTACTAGGGCTATTAGCTCTTTTACCGTGCTAGAAATAATAGGAAGTGTTAGAGTAGAATTATTAGTCGAATTTGTCGAATTTATTATTATAGATAGATTAGTTAGAATTATTAAATTATTAGTTTATAAAACGATTAACGGTAGTTATTATATCGGCTACGGAGGTAGTTAATTTATATTTAGTGTACTATCTCTACGTAGGCGATTATCGTATAATTTTCTCTAGTTATCCGGTAGTAGAGCGTTAGGATAATCTTTATTTCTCTATAGGTAATTTACCTAAACACTAGGGACTAGTTTCTAATTTAGATAACGATACTTAATGCTAAGATATACGTAGGTCTTAGCTTAGTGACCTCCTCGGCCACAGAAGGTATATTAACTATTTAGCGTTATTTAGTTTACGCTATTAATCTATTCCTTTACCTATTTCTAAATACTTATCGTTTATAGCGGCTAGTTTTTAAGAGGAAGGAATTCACTATTATTATTCCTATTATTATTTATAGGTCGAGAACTATTATTATTTCCTAGATTATTGCTAGAATTATTAGATTTAACTAAGGAAGTAGCGAACAACTTTTTAGAAGTCTTAAGTTCGTTATAAATATTATTAAATAGTCGGAAAAGAACGATTAAGGTGATATTATCTAGATTAGGATATTTTTTATATAAGGAAGTGTATCGTATAGTAACTATTATATAGTTATCTTTAGAAATCCTAAGGAGAAGCTTTTAGAGAACTAAGAAAGGTAGCACTTAAATTCTTTAGGATAGATTAGCGTAGGTATCTTAAAGGGAGTTAATAAAATTAGAAGTAGAAGTAAATTAAGTTCTTTTAAGCTATAGGAAGCGTGTATAATCAGATTTAGTAGCGTTATACCTAGTTATATTAAGGGTTTATTTTAACGCTTTAATATATTCGTTAGCGAATTAGTATTCGAATCGCCTATTATCTACTATAGTATTAATCTTTAGTAAAACGCTCTAGAATAACTAGACTTAGATATCTCTTAAGATCTTAACCTATTTAGCTATAGCGGCCGTATCAGATCTCTTTAGACGACGAATATTAGTATTAATAAAGCGGTAGAGATTTTTTCGAAGCAGGATTCTCTCTCTTCGTATCTCTCAACTAAACGTCAAATTTTTTTCCCTCTATTAATATATTAAGGGGTATTAGAGTATACTTATCAGGTGTATCTATCACCTATATTTCTTTACCTATAATAGTCGTAAAGGTATAATCACTATAGTCCTCTTTAGCTACTCGTTTAGCAGTAAAAGCTAGATTATAATTTAAGGAAGCTATCGTTATTAGGCTCGAAGCTAAAGTAAAGGTTAATTAAAATAGTCATAATACACTCTAAAAGATAAGCAAAAAATTCGATAAAGATCAGGATCAATTCAAGAAGGAATAAAGTAATAGGAAACATAAATTGAAAAATTCTAGTAATATTTTTAGAATTTTAAGGAGTGGTTTTTACTAAATAGCGATAGGATAGCAATAAGAAAAGACGGGCGGGTAGCTTCTATAGCTATCCACGATTAGATTCTACACCCAATCGCAATATCAAAAGCAATTAAAGCAAGAGAATTAGAAAATTAAATCAAAATAAAAAGAAGAAACAGAAAACCATCGGGCGCAGAACCTAAGAACGTCTAGAAAACGTTTAGGGGCCAGGTCGGCCAGCAGCTACGCACAGGAACACTTTTAGAAGAAGAAGCAGTCAATTAGTCAGGGCAGCAATCTCTGAATCTCTGAGGAAGAAGAAACAATCTAGCAAAGAAGAAGCCTCATATAGAGGCAGAGACAATCTATCAACAGGAAAGCACCGGTCGGAGACCTACAAGGAGAAGGAGAAAGGCATCTGCCTCAAATCTGCAAAGGAACAAAGACCTCGATCGGTCGCAACAATCTTCATCAATAGTAATAGTTTAATTAATTTTCAGGCCTGCTAAGATAAAAAAGGCTATAGATATTAGATCTTAGAAGATCGATCTCTTATATCCTTAGGTAAGGTAGTTATAAGAATTAGTTTAATTTTTCCTAACTATACTATTATTAACCTAGATATTAAATACGAATATATTCTAAAAGGTCTATTTAATTTATTATTAACTATAAGAATATTCTATCACTATAATATAGATTGGAAAGATTAGAAGAATATCTTTATAGATCCTAGTAATAATTTAAAGATTCTAGCTTATACCTATAGGAAAAGGGGTATACTATTTTTATATACTTTATTAATTCGACCTTTATTAGCTACTAAAAAGAAGGCCTCTCCGCTTATTACTTAGGTATTTACTTTTATAATAATAATACCTAAATTAGTATATTTTAGACTAGGCTATATTAGTTAACTAGGATTAATTACTATTAAATTAGTAATAATATTTATAGAGATAATATATTTAACTATAAACTATATTATTAAGTAAAGGCTAAAAAGATTATTTCTTATATTCCTTAGCTAAGAGCTATAATACTATAGTAATTTATTTATATTAATCTATAACTATATATTCCTATAGATATTAATAGTATAAATTATATAGTAATTACTACTACTAATAATACCTAATTTAGATAGGTATAACAAATTAAAAAGAAATCTAATATCTTAGATATACTTATTAAATTAGCTATAAGGAATAATAATACTACTAGGAGATAGCTATATAAGATTTAAATAAATAGAGATATAAGTCTTTTAAAATTTATTAAGTAGATTAAAGAAAAAGGAATAGTTATTACTCTTATTATACCTTATAAGTAAAATAGCGTAACTAAAGTCTCTAGCTATATTATTATATAGGGTACTAGGGCTTTAATAATTATTACTCTAAATACCCTAGCTTATCTTTAGCTAGAGGCTATTATTACTATAACTTATATTTTAAATCGAATCTACTACCTAAGCAAGGATAAATCGTTACTTAAAAAATAGAATAATAGCTTAGGCCTTAGAAGAAGCGAGCCTATCGATCTAGGATTTTTACGCGGTTAGTATTTAAAAGCTTATATATATATCCTAAAGGAGAAGCGGATTTAGAGCCGAAAGATATTTTTAAGGGTATAGATTAGTTATTTAGTAGACTATAAAGGAGAAAATAGCTACTAGTACTAGATCTATAATCCTATTAAAAGATAGATTATTATTCGATATAATATTACTTTTTAGGAAGAACTATTAATACTTCGAAGACTAAAAGATTAAGAAGAATTACCCCTAATTATTAATAATAAAATTTAAGAGGTTACTAATAAAGAACCTATTAAGAAATATAAATCTTACTAGTAATAATAGTTAGTTATTATTTATAAGAAAGATTTAACGATAAATTCTTAAATATCCTAAATTTAGACCTAACTATAATAGCTAATTTAATAAGAACGTTATATTTAATAACTATAATAATATCCTAAAAATTAGCTAACTATATTATATAAAAGAGGACCTAAAGCTTAACTAGATCTAATTATCTTAGATCCCGGAAGTATTATAGTAGCTACACTAGGAATGATTTAATATTATAAATTAAATAGATTATATAATTACAGAAAGACGCTAAAATCCTTAAATAGATCTATTTCTATAGTAAATACTAACGAATTTTCTTTTAAGCTATAATAATATTAATTAATATAGCCTACTCCTCTAAAAATTCTATTAGTACTAATTCTATATCCTAAGCTATTAAAATCTTATAGAATTTAAGGATTACTACTAAATATACTAGTAAAGTGCTTATTTAGTAAATCTTATAATCCCTATTTACTAATTCTTAGTAATAAGAAGCTAAATATATTTAAAAATCCTTCTTTTATACTTACTCCTTCGCTTTTAGATTTAGCGCTACTACTAGATAGATATTTTAATTTATAAGACTTCTTAATCTTAAGTTATTCGCGAAATTTTAGAACTACTATAATTACTATAAGTCCGCGAAATATTATTAGTAGATCTAATTATAACTATTTTAATAATAATCCCGCTATAGCTAAATTTATAAAGAAATAGATCTAAATTAACGGAGCTAATACGCTAAAGCTCTTATTAGCTAGAACTAAGAAGATTACTAGAAGATATAGTTAGATATATACTAATAAAGGAAAAATAAGAGTATTAGAAGATAATAGAATCTAAGGAAGTTTATACTTTATCGCTTCTATTAAAGATAATTATTTAGGACCTAGTATATATTATACTACTACCGAAAAGATATAGTTAATAATAGGTAAAATTCCTTCTATATATCTTAAAGCTATAAAAACCGATTTTATAGACTAATAGCTTAAGGTAGAAAAAGTCTAATTAACTAAGATTACTACATTAAATACTATAAATCTTATTCTACTATTACTAAAGGGTACTAAGATCTTACTAAGTAAATAGGTCTATAATTTAAAATAGAATAATAAGAGCTATATTTTAGAGTTCTAAGTAACATAGATAATTTATAGAAACCATTAAACCCTAGGTATTAATTTCTAATTTAATAAGCGCTATACCCCTATTACTTTTAATATAGTAGTAAAATTAGTAGTCTCTTTTACTATACTATATCGTTAGAAAAGAGAGTAATAAGATATTATAGGTACTTATTTAAATACTATAATTAATAATTATATTATTTTTATTAAATAACTGATAGGGTATAAATTTTTTAGCCCTTATAGAGAAGAATTTATCTATATCTTAAATTAGGTACTTTATAGCCTTTATTAAGCTAGCTATTTATAGTATAAACATTTTCTAATAATTTAAAAAATCTTAGTTTAAAGCCCTTACTAGTCGAACTATATATTTATACTAATAATATATTTACTATTTTTATTATTATCTATATAGATAATATCTTTTCTATAGAAGTTAATAGTAAAGTTTTATAATAAGATTAAGACCTTCTAGCTATATATATTAGCTTATAGGCTAGTCCTAAGGGGGGTATAATAGAGATTCTCTCGATCGGCTATTGCTATATTTACTATATTAGGGTCTTTCCTTATAGGGCTTACCTTTTATGGCCTTTTTAGGCCTTCTTAATATTATTAGTCTTTCTCTTTCCTCTGCTATTTCGCTTAATAGCTTCGCTAACGTTAGAGATCTTGCCTATCTTCCTTACGTAGATCGCTCCTTATTAAGAGATCCTAATAGTAAATATAGTAATAGCCGATAGGGGGAATCTCTATTATACCCCCCTTAGGACTAGCCTATAAGCTAATATATATAGCTAGAAGGTCTTAATCTTATTATAAATATATATATCGAATATATTAAATTTAGTAAATCAAAACATTGAATAAAGTAGTAAATCAATAATTAAGTAAGCGTATCTTTAATAATCTTTCTTAGTCCTCCTAAAAAACGCTAAAACGCTATTTAGCTTTATTTTAGTTAAGATATCTATAGTATTATCTTCACTAGGAATTTTAATAAGGGTAATAAGGTTCTTTTTAACTATATCTCGAACTAGGTAGTATCTTATACTAATCTATAGTAATTTAGAGCTTAATTTAGGATTTATAATAGTAGTAATAGCGTTATTAGAGTTATATAATAAAGCGAAATAGGAACGTTCTTATTAAAGTTCTTATCTTATTTAAGTTTAGGAATTAATTATATTTTACTAGCTAATTAGGCTAAGAAAAGGCCTTCTTTAACTATAAAACTTATAGTATAATATTTAGCTATTATAGAAGAAGTAGTAATAATTTCTAAACGCTTCGAGGCCTATAAAATAGGTATACTAGTAAAGAACTAAATATAGGCTTCTATAGATTTATTATCTTTAGTATCTCTATAAAAAGAATCTATAAACTCTTTAAGACTATATAAAGAATTATATCTAAAAGGTATACTAAGGTGTAAAGTACTAGTAAAATGTTAAATTAAGTCTCTATATACTAGGAAGTCTTCTTTTCTTAAGGAAGATCCTTATTATTATAATTTTAATATAGTAGTAATAATATTAGGGTATATTTTAATATATAACTAACTAATTTTACTAATTATCTTTAAAAAAGGACCCTTTTCAGTATCGCTTTTTAGTTTATTAAGCTAAGGAATCTTCTAAGAAGGGCTTATTAGGATTAGGGAAGATATAATATTTTTAAATCTATAGTTATATACTAAATCTATTAAATAGGCCTATTAATTTATAAGAATTAAGCTATCTAGTTCTTTAAATATATTATATCTAAGGAATCTTTTAAAGGGAAGTATCTTAAGCTTTCTTTTAGCTAATATACCCTTATAGACCTATTAAACTTTACTATTAACTTCTATAGAAAAGATATTATCTATATAGATAATAATAAAAATAGTAAATATATTATTAGTATAAATATATAGTTTAACTAGTAAGAGCTTTAAACTAAGATCCTTTAAATTATTAGAAAATACTTTATACTATAAATAGCTAGCTCAATAAAGACTATAAACCGCCTAATTTGAAATATAGATAAATTCTTCTCTATAGGAGCTAAAAAAATTTATACCCTATTAGTTACTTTATAAAAATAATATAATTATTAATTATAGTATTTAAATAAGTACTTATAATATCCTATTACTCTCTTTTCTAACGGCGTAGTATAGTAAGTAAAATAACTAATTTTACTACTATATTAGAAGTAATAGAGGTATAGCGTTTATTGGGTTAGAAATTAATATCTAAGGTTTAACGGTTTCTATAAATTATCTATGTTACTTAGAACTCTAAAGTATAGCCCTTACTATCCTATTTTAAATTATAGACCTATTTACCTAATAAGATCTTAGTACCCTTTAGTAGTAATAGAATAAGATTTATAGTATTTAATATAGTAATCTTAGTTAATTAGACTTTCTCTACCTTAAGCTATTAATCTATAAATTTAATTTTTATAGTATTAAGATATATACAAAGAATTTTAACTATTACTAACTATATCTTTTCGGTAGTAGTATAATATATATTAGGATCTAAGTAATTATCTTTAATAAAAGTAGTAAAGAATAAACTTCCTTAAATTCTATTATCTTCTAATACTCTTATTTTTCCTTTATTAGTATAATTAACTATATCTTCTAGTAGTCTTCTTAGTTCTAGCTAATAAGAGCTTTAATATATTAGCTCTATAAATTTAGATCTTCTTCGTAAATTTAGCTATAGCGGGATTATTATAATTAGATCTACTAAAGATATCTTATAAACTTTATAAAGAACTTATAGTAATTATAGTAGTTCTAAAATTCGAATAACCTAAGATTAAGGAGTCTTATAAATTAAAATATCTAGAGATAGTACTAAATCTAAGAGCGAAGGAGTAAGTATAAAAGAAGGATTTTTAAATATATTTAGCTTCTTAATACTGAGAATTAGCTAATTAGGATTATAAGAATTACTAAATAAGCGTTTCGCTAATATATTTAGTGGTAATCCTTAAATTCTACAAGGCTTTAATACTTTAGGATATAGAATTAGTACTAATAGAATTTTTAGAGGAGTAAGCTATATTAATTAACGTTATTATAGCTTAAAAGAAAATTCGTTAGTATTAACTTATTATAGAAATAGATCTATATAAGGATTTTAAAATTAACGTCTTTCCGCGAGTATATAATCTATTTAATTTATAATATTAAATCGTTATTAGTCTACTATAATACTTCTAGGATCTAAGATAGTTAAGTTTTAGGTCCTCTTTTATATAAGATAGTCGACTAATTTTTAGAATATTATTATAGTTATTAATTTTAACGTTCTTTTTAAATTACCTATTATAGTTAGGTCTAAATTTAAGGAATTTAAGAAATTTAAGATTAAATCTTTCTTACTAATAATAACTAGTTATCATTACTAGCGAGATTCCTTTATAGGTTCCTTATTAGTAATCTCTTAGATTTTGTTATTAATAATTAGAGGTAATTCTTCTTAATCTTTTAATCTTCGAAGTATTAAGAATTCTTCCTAAAAAGTAATATTATATTAAATAATAATCTATCTTTTAGTAGGGTTATAGATCCGGTATTAAGAACTATTTTCTTCTTTATAACTAACTAAATAATTAATCTACGCCCTTAGAGATATCTTCTAGCTATAGACTCGCTTTTCCTTTAGGATATATATATAGGCTTTTAAATACTAAATGCCTAAAAATCCTAAATTAATAGGCTCGTTTTTCCTAAGGCCTAGACTATTATTCTATTTTTTAAGTAGTAATTTATCTTATCCTAGATAATAGATTTAATTTAGAACGTAGATTATAGTAATAGTAGCTTCTAGCTATAGATAAGCTAGAGCGTTTAGAGTAGTAATAATTAAAGCCTTGGTACCCTATATAATAATATAGCTAGAAACTTTAGTAATACTGTTTTACTTATAAGTAGAAGGCGTAATTAGAGTAATAACTATTCCCTTTTCTTTAATCTACTTAATAAATTTTAAAAGATCTATATCTCTACCTATTTAAATCTTATATAACGTAATCCACGGTCAACCCGATAACACGGTCAAGCCGATCACCCACCCCCATTACCAATTTTCGATCGAAGATAATTCAACCAAAACAATATTAATTCATCTCAAATTAGCGCTTATTATATCGAGTAATCTTATGGCCTAGCTCCCCACACCCACTACACCTTTGCGGAGCCCTCCTGCGTGGTAAATCTGCCTGATTCGCCGATTCGCTTGCCTCATGAGATACCACCTGGCTATCTTCGACTGGCTGCTCTGGCTGTTGAGCTAGCTGTAGGTCCTCTACGATAGTTAGGCCTCCTTCGTGAGCTATCTGCCGATTCGAGCGTGTACGTTTCTGGCGTTTCTTCTTATTCGCGCGGCGAAGGCTCGCGTTCTCCTGGGATAGTAATGTAGCGCTATACATCGCGAGATAGGCTCTCTTGATAATTTGATCCACAGCAGTTTTTGAGGGCGACGGAGGGCTATTTGACCGCTGTTTCAATAGATCTTTGAGTCGTTTAGCCTGCCTTTGTAGCTGAATCACTGTCTTAGGCGTCTTTAGTGTGAATTAGCTAGATTTGCTGCTTGGCCGGCTACCTAGTGGCGTTAGCGTGTTAAGCGATATATTTAGTTTAGCTAGTACACACTCCGGATCAAACGGTGTGATACTAGTAGTAGCGAAGCTAGTCTAGATAGTCTATGGCTTAAAGGCCTCGATACGCGCCCGAGGATATTCTGCGAGGAAGTCGAGCTTATCGATGTGGTTGTAGCTATTACGGGCTAGATCGCTAACGAAGCGACCGTAAGCACGCTTTAAGGGCGCGAAGCAGCCAATATCTAGCGGTTGGAGTAGATACGAAGAATGCGCTAGCATACAAAGCGATATAATATTATTATCCGCGCAGATCTTATCGAACTGTGGTGTAAGATGGCTACCGTGGCCATCAAGAATCAGTAGCCGATATCGACCTCGCACACGCGAATTTATGTGTGGGATAAAGTGCTTTTGTAGCCAGCGAAGGCCTATCTCATCGGTAGTCCAGCTATTATTCGAGACTTCGATTCGCTAATCGCTAGGCAGATTTAATTCAAACCAGCCAGAGATATACATCTTCCCTGCAAATATCACGCATGGCGCTAGCGAGTAGCCATCAGCGTAGATAGCTTCGATAGCAGTAACCTATTCGCGGTTTCCTGGCTGTAGGATAGAGCGGCGACCGTAGTATTCAGCTCGAGTAATCACCTTTTGCGCAGATAAGGCCCATCGCGAATCTAGTCTCATCAAAGTTATAGATATCCTCCGCTAGGATACCATTCTCCTCCACTACGCGCTTCACGGTATCAAACCACGCTCGAATCGACCGAGGATCTTCGTTTTGGGCACGTTGGTAATCGTAGCGTCTCGCGAAGCATAAGCGTATCTCGTCGCGTTGCTTGATAAATTTTGAAGCCTAATTCTTTCCAATAGTAGCAGTAGGGTAGCTACCACGCGCAGCCAGTAGGATATCAGCTATCTCTCGTAGATTAGATGACCTAGGCGCTGCTCCACGTGCATCCATAGAGAGTATCCATTCAACAAGCGAATCCTCTTCGAGTTGGGTCAATTTATGGCCTGGGTGGCGCTTCTCGACGCGTGCGAGTCGGCCGTCGGCATGCGCATGTAGTGTAGTGTAGGGTATATTGTATAGCTTCGCTGCGGCGCGGATAGATTTGATGCGGTCATTTTTGAAATCATCAAGGGCTAATAAGATCTTGCCCTCTTGGCTGGCTAATTTCTGCCAAGATTCAGAGCGTTTTGGTGGCATGGTAGGTGGTTGAAGAAGAGCATGTAGGAAGGAAGACGCGATTTTGGGTGGGTGATCCGGGAAGGGGTGTGATCCGGTCAGCGGGGATCTACGTTAATCCTAGTAGTTAGTTAGCTAATATAGCTTAGTCTAAAATATACTAATTTAGGTATTATTATTATAAAGATAAATACCTAAGTAATAAGCAGAGAGGCCTTCTTTTTAGTAGCTAATAAAGGTCGCATTAATAAAGTATAGAAAAATAGTATAGCCCTTTTCTTATAGATATAAGCTAAAATCCTTAACTTATTACTAGGACCTATAAAGATATTCTTTTAATCTTTTTAATCTATATTATAATTATAGAATATTCTTATGGTTAATAATAAATTAAATAGACCTTCTAGAATATATTTATATTTAATATCTAGGTTAATAATAATATAGTTAGGAAAAACTAAATTAATTCTTATAACTATCTTACTTAAGGATATCAGAGATCGATCTTCTAAGGTCTAATATCTATAGCCTTTATTATCTTAGTAGGCCTAAAAATTAATTAAAGTATTACTATTAATATAAATTATTCTTAAAGCTCCCAAATCTACGATTCATTTACCTTAGCTATAAGTACTCTTATAAGAGGAATTAGTATATTTTAGTCTACTCTAGTAGTATAGATAATTATAATACTTAGTGTTCCTTTATCGAAGTTATATTTAGGGCTATTAGAGCTACTAGGGCCTAATAGTTTATATCTAGAATTAAATTATTTATTAATATTAATATTAGATATATCTTTATTATTATTATAGATAGCTAATATACTATAGTAATATTTTAAATTATTATTATTACTAACTATAATAGTAGAAGTTCCTTATTTTTATTAAACTTATTAAAGAATTAAACTAGTTTAAGCTATCTAACTAATTTATAGAGTTAATATTACTTCTTTAGGCTTTATTATAATAATAGGTTAAGTAGTCGATATTAATAAAGGTATCTAAGATATTAGAGTTAATATTAATAGTATATTTAGTTAGCTAGATAAATTCGAATTTAAGAATAGTAGATTTAAGCTACTATCCTTATAAATTCTATTTTTAAATTTACTTTATAGTCGTTAGGATATATAGCTATTAGATTATCTTTATTTCTCTATAGAAAATTTACCTAAATTCTTTAATAGATTTCTAATTCGCTAGTTAATACTCGATAATAAGGTATAGATAGTTTTTAACTATATAACTAGATCTTATATAAAAGGCGTAATTACTATTAGGTACTATCTAGTTATTACTATTAATCTAATCCCCTACCTACTTCTTAATAGTACTAAAGTTATTAGATCCTTTTATAAATAGAGGAGAATTTTTTAGAGGCTAGTATTCACTATTATTATTATTAGTTTAGCCTTAATTCCTAGTCTTATTACTATTATTAGTAACTAAGGCTATAACGGATATTATTCTAAGCTTATAAAGCTTATTAAGAACCTTAGTAAATAAACTAAATAAATCCTTAGCCTTAAAATTATCTATCTTAGCGAATCTCTTCTTTTAGGCGGTATATCTTATAGCTATTATTATAGGGTTATCGGATTCGATCTCGTGAAGTATAATTTAGACCTAATAATCGTAGGGATATCGTTATATACTCTTCTATCTTAGTATAAGCTTCTCTAAAGGTAGTAACGAATTTAATTAGTAAAGAGAATTTTAAATAACGAAGGTTCTAGAATATAACGATATCTCTATAAGTAGCGTTATATCCTATAAAGTTAAGAACCTTTTTTAATAAGATAACCTTATAACGGGCTAGAGCCTGGTAGTAAACTATATACTATAGCCTTATAGATCACGTTAACGGTTAACGATAAAGAACGTGGCTAGTCTTCTATAGAAGAATATAAGGTAGCCCTTCTCTCTTTAAGATTATTATAAATAGTATATTAGCCTAGTATAATTAAATTAATTCTGCTTTAGCCCTTTATATATAATAATCTTCCTTCTATTCTACTTAGAAGTACTAACGGATATCGAAAAGCCCTAGGAAATCGATCTAGGTACCCTTATCGGAACTTTTGCTTGATACCCCTAAACTAACTATAGTTAGCCGTCTATTATATCGGAAAAAGCCCTAGGAATAATAATCTAGGTATATTAGAATACTACTAACTCCTACTACTAGACGATAGCGGTTTAGCGGTATATTAGAAGTCCTAGAAGACTACTAGATATATTATTATTAGAAAGCCCTAGTCCTCGCTAGGCCTATTAGAAAGTAGAGGGACTATCGAAATAGCTATAAAGCACCATTAGGTCGCCGTTAATAATAATAGATAATAGTAATAATAGAGACTAGCTACTATCTTAGGTAGTTAATCTATTACTATAAGGCCTAGAAAATATAAATAACGCTTAGAAGACCTAGTAAAGAGTAATATAAATATAGATAGCTATAAGAGAATATAGAACCTAGAAGCCTTTCTAAGCGCCGCGAAGAAAAATACAGAATAATCTACTCTTTTAGTATCCTTAGAACTAGAAGATTATTAGGGAATCGCTACTAAATCGTTAATAGAGTAAGTATAATAACTATAAGTACGCTTACCTAACTCTCCCTTATTTAGAGGAAGTATTAATAACTAGCCGACCTAGCGGATTACTATAGAGAATAAATCGCTGTTAACTATTAATTAATTAGTTTAAAGTATAACTAGCTTATATATATCTTTTTATATCTAGAGAAGCTAGCGTAGAAGAATATTAGAACGTATATAAAGTACTTATAGAATACTATTAGCCTAGACGATCTACTTATATATCTTAAAGGTATATATAAAGACCTAAATACGTAATCGCGCGCTACTAGGAGACTCTATTAAATTAAGTAGATCGACGGTTAATCCTTTATATAGTTCTTGCTAAAGCTCGAAAAAGAATTCGCTAACGCTAGAGCTATTAACTAGCCTAAGAAAGTAAGAAGATAAATCCTACTTAGCGCCCTAAATAAGAAAATAAGTATTATACTAATAAATTATAAGATTCCTAGTACCTATTTAGGACTAATAAGCTACTTATATAAGATTAATACTAATATAGATATATTAAACCTAAATAGAAATAGAAAGAGTAAGTCCTTCTACTATTATTAGAAGGACCTAGATATAATAGACTAGATCCCTATAGTTACTACGAATTATACTAAATTATATTCGAAGTACTAATAATCTAGGGGTAACTAGAAGAAAGTAAAATAGATAAGCCTAGAGGAGATCTAATACTATAAGGACTAAGACCTATATATTTATTATAGATAAGAGAGTTACTATATTCTAAGATACCCGTATCTCCTAGCTAAGTAGCTAAGTATTAGCTATATAGTAATAAGCCTATTAAAGAAGGACTAAAACGCTACTAATTCGAAAATAAAGTATAGTAAGATTAAGAAGGTTTAGATAATAATAGAAAGTAAAAAGGAGAGTACTAAACTATTAGATAGAGACTCTACCTTAAAGAGTACATTAGAGAATAAGTAGCTTCTATCCTTAATTATAAGTAGGAGTAGAAAAGGGTTAAGAGACTTTTAAGGAATAAATTATTACTATTTCTCTTAGATATTAGAGTAAATAGAATTTAGTTTATAAAAGCCCTAGTTAACTAAGGCTATTAATATTATATAATAGTAAATAGAAAGCTTATTAAATCTCTTAATCTTCTATATATTTAAATCTATACCTAAACTCTAGATAGGGTTATAGCGAACTAAGAATAAATTACTTATATTATATACTTTAATACTAATATTTACGGCTATTAATAAAGGAATATATTTATCTATATTATTAAGAACTAAATAGATAAGATTATACTGGGCGATCTATAGCTAAAATATATAGATATCTAGTACTTTACTAAGAAAGGGTATATTAATATCTTTAATAAGGATAGCCGCTAAACTTAGTATTAGAATAGGTAAGATCTCTCTATTAGACTATCTAGTATAAGAGCTATATAGGTAAATAAACTTATAGTAGACTTAATTCGCTAGTTATTTAATAGTATATTAGAGCTAGAGTAACTACCGATTAGGAAGATTATACTAGATAATATTAATAAAGTATTATAGCTAAAGAAATATATTAATCCGAAAGAGAAGCTACTAAGATACTACTAGAAATAGCTTAAGTTATTTAGCTAATAGCTAGTAGATAAACTTCTACTATATTATCTAGGTATTAACTATAAGATCCTCTTAAAGTATAACTAGAATAGTAATAAGGAATAACTGTTATATTATATAGTATAAATTAAGAAGAATTATTATACTTATAGAAAACCCTAACCGATCTATTAGATAAATATATATTAGCTAGTTATTAGTAGCTATCTTAGTATTACTTATATAAAAGCCTAGGAGTAGAGTATATTTCTATATTAATTATAGAGAGTTAAACGAAATAAGTATTAAGGACTAGTACTCTCTCCTCTTAATCCGCGAGACCATATAGAATATAGTAAAAATAAGATAGTTTACTAAGCTTAATATTATTATAGTATTCTATAAAATTCGTATTATATCTAGCGAAGAGTAGAAGACTATATTTTAATATAAGATAGCCTCTTTAAGTAGAATATAACGCTATTTAGCCTTATAGAGATACTAATAATATTACTTTACTACTATTTTAGTACTACTCTCGAACTTAATAAAAAAGGGGATAGAATTTAAATAGACCCTAGACTATTAGTAAGCCTTTACTAAACCAAGGGAACTATTTATTATAGCCCTAATACTTACCTATTTTAAGAAAGACTATAATACTATTATAGAGATAGACTCCTTAGGATATACTACTAGAGTAGTCTCGTAATAATAAGATAATAGTTAATTAGTACTATATATTTATATCTCCTAGAAACTATCGCTAGTAGAGTTAAATTATAAGATCTATAATGAGAAATTACTAGCGATTATATAAGTATTAAAGGAATAGCGCCTAGAGCTAAAGATAGTCCTTTACTTTATTATTATAACTAACTATAAGAACTTATATTACTTTAATAAGATTCGCTAGCTCTTAGAACGATAGATATAATAGGCGCTATTACTATCGGAGTTTGACTTTACCCTATAGTACTAAGTAAATAAGGTAGATACCTAGGCGTCCTCTTATAATATATATAAGATATAATAAAGGATTATATAGATAAGAGACTAATAAATTACCTATAGAAGATATTTAAAAGTGAGAACGTTTGGAAACGTTTGGGGGCCAGGTCGGCCAGCAGCTACGCACAGGAACACTTGGAAGAAGAAGCAGTCAATTGGTCAGGGCAGCAATCTCTGAATCTCTCTAAGGAAGAAGAAGCAATCTGGCAAAGGAGAGGCCTCATATAGAGGCAGAGACAATCTGTCAACAGGAAACCACCGGTCGGAGATCTGCAAGAAGAAGGAAAAGGGCATCTGCCTCGAATCTGCAAAAGGACAAAGACCTTGATCGGCCACAACAATCTTCATCAAAAAGGGTAGTAATCTATATAACATAACTAAGGATAGCTATAGATAAAGAAGCTAAACTAGACTTTATAACCCTAATACCTCTATTTAAAGAAGAAGAGCTCTAGTAAGAATAGAAATATATAAGATTAACGGATCTAATATGTTAAGCCTACTTAGAAGCGCTAAAAATAAGTAAATAATTAGTAGCTAAAATAGGTATAAGAACTAGTCTCTTAGAATACTAACTAGATAACTAAGGACTACTCTAATTCTAATAGTAAATCTAGATCCTTACTAGCGAACTACTATATATAGGAATTATCTAGAAGAGCTATAATTCTTACATTATAGGCTATCTAGGGTAAGCTACTATATATATAATACTATCTTACTAGTTCTTCTAGCCTAGGGTAGTAAAAGATATTTATAGATTCCTAAGAAGCTATACTATTTATAGCTAGAGTACTACCTAGAGAGATATAAAGTATAGATTACTAAAACTACCACCTATTCCCTAGCGGATATAGGCTAAGATCTCTATAGACTTTATAACTAGCTTATTACTATTAAAAGGAATCTAAGTAATAAACCTTCTTATAATTACTAATTAGCTAACGAAGGGGATTATCCCAGTTAGAATAATTAAAATAATAGTAAAATAAGTAGTAGAAGCCTTCTTAATATACTTCTATATATACTATAGTTTACTATTAGTAATTATTAGCGACTAGGGGCTATAATTCGTTAGCGGGTTTTAGAAGATTATTTATAAAAAGCTATCGATTTAACGCTAACTCTCTACCGCTTTTTACCTATAGACTAATAGGGCTACTAAATAAGTAAACTAAGAGATCAAGAGAATCCTATAGGTCTTTATATCCTATATATAGGATAACTAGATAGATCTCTTACTAGTTATTATAGTAGCGATTAATAACTAGGATATAACTTTAACTAGAATATTACTATTCTTCTTTATATATAGCTACTATATCGACCCTATCGGTATTAGAGAAAGTAATCTATCTATACCTAGTCGTACTAGCCCTTAGTAAGTAGACGAAACGTTCGTAAAATAACTCTAAGAAGTAACCGATTAGATATAAGCGGTAATTATAAATAACTATATAAGATAGATAATAGGAGTATACTAATTAGTTATGCTAGGTAGTATTTACTTACTAAGAAAGGGACTAAGTATAGTTAAACCTTAAGAATATTCGATCCTAATAGTACTTAAAGAAGTTTAATTAGCTCTATAGAAGATATACTATTTGAGAGGTACCGTCTTCGTATACTATATTACTAGATATACTAGGTATATACCTTATATTATAACCTTATATTCTATATAGATCTTATATAACCTACTACTATAGATCTATTACTCTCGTAAGTTATAGATAAATTATAACCTCCTCTCTTACTAGTTAATAGTAAGTTTAAGTACTAGATCGAGGAAATACTAGATAATAGAGTATAAAGGGTAGGAGGAGGGTCTAGAACGGAGGTCTTCGTAAAATAGGCAGAATATACGGAAACTATACTATATAGGAGCTATTAGATATCGTTATAGATTATAAGGTACTTAATAAGTATAAGGAGCGCTGTAGGCCTATTTTATACCCAAGATAGGACCGCGTCGACGGTAATAGCGATATCGCTATAACTATAGTTAAGGAGAGGGGTACTATAACGGGCTAGAGCCTAGTAGTAAACTATATACTATATATAGCCTTACGGATTACGTTAACAGTTAACGACGAGGGACGCGGCCGGTCTTCTATAGAAGAATACTAGCTTAGAAGGACAGACACCGCATTTAGTAGTATTCTTCTACAGAAGAACACTAGCCTAGAAGGATAGATACCGCCTTAGCAGAAAGGATAGTGTTCTTCTACAGAAGAACACGAGGTAGCCCCTTCCCTCTTTAAGATTGTTGTAAACAACATGTTGGCCTAGTACAATTAAATCAATTCTGCTTTAGCCCTTCATAAACGTATTCGTGGGTAAAATTATAATAGTAATAGGTAGTTTATTAAATGAATCTATTAATATCTTTAGGAATCGATTAAAATAGCTAGGCCTAGATCTTCTTTAAAGTCTTAATCTATCTAGCTATATAAGGAGATATTTTATTAGGCCGCTTAATATCTCTATTAAGAAAGCGGTATAAACTTAGTTAACGAAGGATTTAGGTAGTATTATTAAGCTAAATATTAAAATCCTAGGTATTTACTAGGGGATCTAAAGGGTTAAGGGTAAATTCTTTGGCGGCATTAGTAATCTATATAATAGGGCCTATTACTAGTAGTAGTATCGGCAATAAAATTATAATAATCCTACTAAGCTACGCGGTACCTTATAAAGGTTAAATCTTAAATAGATATTATTTTAACTAATACTAAGAAAGTTAAAGTTAGAGGGGTTTATCTAACACTAAAATCTAGGTAAGGAAATCAAATAGTTTAGCTAGTACTATATACTAGTATAAGGTAAATTAAGGGTTTTTAGAATTAGTGGTTTAGCTAATAAGGCAATATTAAATTAAGTATCAAATCAAAAATCAGCGATCGGGCGCATAACCTAACAAGGAGCGATCTACGTAAGGAAGACAGGCAAGATCTCTAGTATTAAGCGAAGCTATTAAGCGAGATGGCCGAGGAAAAAGAGAGAACAATAACATCAAGAAGGCCTAAAAAGGCTATAAAAGGCAAAACCCGTAAGGAAAGATCCTAGCATAGCAAACACGGCAACAGCCGATCGAGGGAATCTCTATTAATTTATATAATTAAAGGGAAACTAGATAAGCCTATTCTACATGGGATACTAATAATAAGCTTAATAAATATCTAACTTAATATAAGCTCTTATTAGTAATATTTTAGTATTAAATTAAAAGAAATTAAACTTATAACTCTATATTAATTTATAAAGGCCCTAAAATATAAAGCTTTTATCTATATCTTATAATATAGGATAGAGATAAAGAAGCTAATAATAAACTTAATAATAAGATATACTCTCTATATAACCTTATTAATATAGAACTAAATTAAGAAGAAGACACTATAAATCTTTCTCTAGAGATCTAAGGCTATATTAATATCTTTTTATAACGAAAATCTGGAGTACTTCCTTCTTACTAAGATATTAATTATATAATTAATCTCCTCTCTAGTGTAATATTACCTTATAGACTAATCTACTCTCTCTCTTATAGTAAACTCTAGGTACTCTAGGAATACATTAATCTTATATAAAGCTAGGCAATATTTAATCCTTAAAAAGCTCTATAGGAGCTTCTATCCTATTGATACCTAAGGAGGATAAAGGGCTTTACCTTTATATAGATTATTAAGGTCTTAACTATATTTCAATTAAGAATTATTACTCTCTCTTACTTATCTTAGAAATCCTTAACTAACTCTCTAGCGCTACCTATTTTAGTAAGATTAATATCTAAGATACTTATTACTAAATCTATATTAAGGAAGATAATAAGTAGAAGACTATATTTTATACCTAATATAGCTACTTTAGGTATATTATTATACTATTTAGACTTACTAATATATCTACCATCTTTTAGAATTATATCTATATAGCCCTTTCCGGATATCTTAATATATTCTATGTAGTATATCTAGATAATATCTTTATCTTCTTAAAGGACCGTGATTCTTATATAGAGTATATATATTTTATATTTATATATACTAATATAAACTCTATACTAAGCTATTAAAATATATCTTTTACTAAAGTAGTATTAAATTCTATAGATATATTATTAGTAGATCTAGCGTATCTATATTAGTATATATCTACTACCTTCTAAGAGATCTAGGTCTTCTTAGGATTCTATAATTTCTATTGCTACTTTATCTATAACTACTCTAATATTATTTACCCTCTTACTAATCTTATAAAAGAGAGTAAAAATAGTAAGAAGCTAGGATTAACTACCTTAGATAAAAGAGCCCTCTAAGCTTTTAAAAATCTTATTCTTACTTTCTAAATAGTACCGATTCTTTACTATTTTAATCTAAATTAACCTATTTACTTTAAAATAGACGCTTTTTAGTAAGAGATAGCTAGTATCCTCTCTTAATAAGATAATAATAGTATTTAGTACCTTATTATATATTAGTTAAAGAAGTTTACCTTAACTAAGTCTTAGTATCCTACTAGAGATTAAGAGTTATATATTATTATCTATAGCTTCTACATATAGCGTTATTATCTTAAAGGGAGCTAGTACTAAATTAACGTTATCTTAGATTATAATAATCTTAAGGTTTTTATAAATACTCTTAGATTATATAGTAGATAAGTATACTAATATATAATTATATCTCCCTTTAAATTTATAATTTAGTATTATATAGAGCAGAACCTTACTATCAGCCCTTTAAGGACAATAGAAGCTAGTTTAAGAGATATCTTAGATACTACCTTACTAAATCCTATTACTACCTAAATAGCTACTAATAAGATACTAGGATAGAGTTAGGCTAATAAAGCTACTTTTATTAGCTAGCTGGATACTATTAAGGGTTTAGAGTGACTACAGGCCTTAGATACTACTTATACTATCTAGATAGATACTAATAAGGTACTAAGATAGGACTTAGTAGAAGTATATTATATATTTACTAATCTTTATAAATTTAAAACTAAGCTAGTTAAGCTAGCTAAAGGAAAATCCTTAGATAAATTATTAGATATCTAGAGATAAGAACTAGGTTACTCCTAGAGAAGCTACTATAAGAAGATAGTAGATTATTATTAAAGTAAGACCGCTAGCTACTATAAATAGTATATCTATTAACTTAAAGTTACTAATCTAAGAGATATAGAATAAGAACCCTAAGATAGTTAAGATTTAGGCCTTAATTACTACTAAAGCTCTTAATATAGATAACTTGTTACTTAACCCTAAAGATATTATACTCTTAAAAATAGATTCTATATCCTTACTAATAAAAAACTAAAGTCTAAACTTGTACGCTTATATTATAATAATTCTATTATAAAAGGCTATTTTAGAAGAAACTAAATAATTAAAATAATTAGTTATAAATATTATTAGCGAAATATTTATAGTAATATTAAAGAATATATTTAGAGATACCTAACATACTAAAGTAATATAAGCCTAAGGTACTAGTCTTGTAGTTAGCTTATATTATACTAATTCCTAGCTAACTATAATAAGAAGTCTTAATAGACTTTATTATAGGTCTCCTAGTTATAATCTATAAGAGAAAAGAGATTAATTTAATTCTTATTATTATTAACTACTTCTCTAAATTTATACGATTCTTCTTTATATATATTACTATAACTACTATAGATCTTATAGAGAATAAGATTAAGCTTTAGTATAGTCCTTAGAAAAGAATTATCTCTAACTAAGGATCTCTCTTTATATTAAAGTTCTAGAGTAAGCTATTTTTAACCTTATAGATACTTATCTATACTATTTAATAGTATTTTATCCCTAAACTAATAGATAGATAGAATATATAAACTAGACTCTAGAGTATTATCTATACTTATTTATTAGCGAAGACTAAGTTATATAGCTAAAGCTTTTATATAGTATCTAATACTACTATAATTAATATAAAAACGCTATAATTACTTAGTTACTAATAGAAGTCTTACTTAGATATAATCTCTTCTTCTAAATATATAATAAGGCTATTATCTCTAAAAGAGCGATATTAGTAATAAAAGTATAACTTAAAAAACTTACTAAGCTTAGGAAGAAGCTTATAATATACTAGGAATATACTAATAAATCGATAGTAAAATAGTATAATATATCTTATATACTAAAAATCTTTTAATAGAATTAACTTATAGTCCTTTTAATATAGAATCTATAAATTAAAATCTTTAGGAAGCTATCCCTAAAATAAATTAGCTCTTTTAAAGTCCTTAAACTAATTAGAAGTTAGGCCTACTAAATTACTTTTCCTAAAAAATACTCTTATCTTTATAATATCTTCTATATTAGTATATTAAAAGAATAGTACTCTAATAAATAAAATATGACTAAATATATATTACTTCTTAACTTAAGGAAGATAATAATAAATATAAGATTTAGGAAGTTAAGAGCGAATATAAATTTAATAGTAAAATATATTTCCTAATTAAATAGAAAGTATAGTCCTCTAAGTATAATAAGTAGATATATAAGGAGAATATAATTAATATAAATAAGTCTATTATAGACTATTAGAAAAGAATAAAAATAAAGAAAACTACTAAAAACTAAAAAAGACTAAAAAAGACTAATTATAATCTCCTAAATCTCTACTACTTTTATACTATATTACTCTTAGTCTTATTACTTAGTAGTACCCTATAAATTCTTATAAAAGATTAAATAGAGCTATCTACTCTACTACTATTAGATTATTATTTTTAGGGCTAGCTCTACTCTAGTATATATAATAGCTAAAAATAACTAAAGCCTATTTTATCAGTAAATAAAGCTAGAATTACTCTTCTCTAAGCTTAATATTATATCTATCTATAAAATAGGATAAACCTAGTAGATAATCTAAGATTAGTAATAAAGTACTATCTTCTAGTTATATATCTAGCGTTTTTTCTATAGGAACTATTATTATTTATTTAACTCTAAATTACTCAGGACTTACTTATCTTATATGTTTAGTCCTTTTAAGTAAATACTTAGACTTATAGGCCTTAAGAGTATCTATGAAGAAAGATAGTAACTCTTTACTATCTCTTTTTATTATATTCTTTAATATAAGTCCCTAGGTAGGAATTAGTATATTATTAACGCCTAATAACTAGGTCTTAGTATAGATATTATAGTAGAACTCTAAAACCTTATTAAGAGTCTATATATTATATGTTATCTTAGTAAGGACCTAGATAATTTATTAGTAATTTAATATTAATTTAAGTTAAAATTATAAACTTACTATCTTATAAAGATTATAATTCCTAAAATATTAATTATATAAAATAGAGCCTAGCTAACTATACTTATACTTAATTACTATAAGAACTATAGCTATTATAGGGTTATAGTTAGTCTTAGTATAATCTAGGTACTTAGTATAGAATAAGAAGTAAGAGGCCTATTTCCTAAAAAGCTTTAGAGGATTAATAAGACTACTATTATTCCTATTATCTTTATTATCTTCTTTACTCCCTCTACTATCTCTATTACTATCTCTATTACTATCTCTATTACTAGCTTTCTTTATAGCGCCCTAGGTCTTTAGAGTTATAATAGAGGAAGTCTTAAAGAATTATAAAAAATATAGAAAAAGTCATAATAGATAAGAGAGAAGATACTAATTTAAAACTATTCTAATAGTTATATTTTATGTCTAGATTTCTTACTGTTAAGATACTCCTCTAGAAATCTACTAAGTTATATATTCTTTAATAGTTCTCAGCGAAACGCTATTACTTCATTAAAATTATTTATAGATATAGTATTCTATATTTAGTTTAGCCCTTTTATTTATTCTAAAATCTTTACCTAATTATAATACTTTAGTCTATTTTCATATTAAGGCTATACCGTATAAAGAGCTACTTCCTTCTAAGAGTAGTTAATATAAAGAGAGATACTATATTATAGGGTAGTACCCTTAATATCCTTAATTATAAGACTCTTAATCCTTAAAGCCTATAGTCCTTAAATAGTTCTTATAGTTACTAAAGTATTAGTAAAGGATAACTAAGTAGGATACTTATATAAGGGAATTATTCTCTATACTAATTAGTATCAGATCGTCACTAAATCGCTTTATCCTTCTTTTTTAAATTGAATAGCTAGCTTAGAGATATCTATTATAGATCTCTAAGATTTAGTCTTCTTCTTATTCTATCATATAGTAATTAGACTTGGCTATTCCCTTCTTTATATCTTATTACCTTTATACCTAGTTAATAGATTACTATTCTGCTATATAGCTCCTTAATAATTATATACTCGCGGAAAGATATTAATTTTAAAATCCTTAAATAGATCCGTTTTTATAATAAGTTAATACTAACGAAATTTCTTTTAAGCTATAATAACGTTAATTAATATAGCCTACTCCTCTAAAAATTCTATTAGTACTAATTCTATATCCTAAGCTATTAAAGCCTTATAGAATTTAAGGATTACTACTAAATATACCGATAAAACGCTTATTTAGTAAATCTTATAATCCTAATTGACTAATTCTAGTATTAAGAAGCTAAATATATTTAAAAACCCTTGTTTTATACTTACTCCTTCGCTTTTAGATTTAGCGCTACTACTAGATATTTTGATTTATAAAACTCCTTACTTAATCTTAAGTTATTTACTAAGAATCAGAACCTCCTTAGATACTATAACGCGAGATATTATTAGTAGATCTAATTATAACTATTTTAATAATAATCCTACTACTACTAAATTTACGCAGAAGATCTAAATTAATAGAACTAATATACCGAAGCTCTTGTTAGCTAGAACTGAGAAGACTACTAGAAGGTATAGTTAGATATACTAATAAAGGAAAAATAAGAGTATTAGAAGATAATAGAATCCGAGGAAGTTTATTCTTTACAACCTCTATTAAAGGTAATTATTTAGGACCTAGTATATATTATACTACTACTAAAAAGATATAGTTAGTAATAGTTAGAATTCCTTCTATATATCTTAAGGCTATAAAACCTGAATTTGTAGATTAATAGCTTAAGGTAGAAAAAGTCTAATTAACTAAGATTACTATATTAAATACTATAAATCTTATTCTATTACTACTAAAGAGTACTAAGATCTTACTAGATAAATAGGTCTATAATTTAAAATAGGATAGTAAGGGCTCCACTTTAGAGTTTTAAGTAAGATAGGTAGTTTATAGAAACTGTTAAACCCTAGATATTAATTTCTAATCTAATAAGCGCTATACCCCTATTACTTTTAATATAGTAGTAAAATTAGTAGTCTCTTTTACTATACTATATCGTTAGAAAAGAGAGTAATAAGATATTATAGGTACTTATTTAAATACTATAATTAATAATTATATTATTTTTATAAAATAACTGATAGGGTATAAATTTTTTAGCCCTTATAGAGAAGAATTTATCTATATCTTAAATTAGGTACTTTATAGCCTTTATTAAGCTAGCTATTTATAGTATAAATATTTTCTAATAATTTAAAAGATCTTAGTTTAAAGCCCTTACTAGTCGAACTATATATTTATACTAATAATATATTTACTATTTTTATTATTATCTATATAGATAATATCTTTTCTATAGAAGTTAATAGTAAAGTTTAATAGGTCTATAAGGGTATATTAGCTAAAAGAAAGCTTAAGATACTTCCCTTTAAAAGATTCCTTAGATATAATATATGTAAACAACTAGATAGCTTAATTCTTATAAATTAATAGGCCTATTTAATAGATTTAGTACGTAACTATAGATTCGAAAATACTATACCTTCCCTAATTCTAATAAGCCCTTCTTAGAAGATTCCTTAGCCTAATAAACTAAAAAGTAATACTAAAAGGATTCTTATTTAAAGATAATAGGTAAGATTAGTTAGTTATCTATTAAAATATACCCTAATATTACCGCTACTATATTAAAATTATAATAATAAGGATCTTTACTAAGAAAAGAAGACTTCCTAGTATATAGAGACTTAATTTAATATTTTGCTAGTACTTTAGACCTTAGTATACCTTTTAGATACGATTCTTTATATAGTCTTAAAGGTTTTATAGACTCTTCTTACGGAGATACCAAAGATAGTAAATCTATAGAAGTCTATATTTAGTTCTTTACTAGCGCGCCTATTTTATAGGCCTTTGATAAAGATTGTTGTGACCGATCAAGGTCTTTGTCCTTTTGCAGATTCGAGGTAGATACCTTTTCCCTTCAGATTCGAGGCAGATGCCCTTTTCCTTCTTCTTGCAGATCTCCGACCGGTGGTTTCCTGTTGATAGATTGTCTCTGCCTCTATATAAGGCCTCCCCTTTACTAGATTGCTTCTTCTTCCTTAGAGATCTTTAGAGATTCAGAGATTACTGCCCTAACTAATTAACTGCTTCTTCTTCTAAAGTGTTCCTGTGCGTAGCTACTAGCCGACCTAGCCCCTAAACGTTTCTAGACGTTCTGAGGTTCTACGCCCGATACGTATCTCTTCTACTATTATTTTCTTATTTCAAAACCTCCCCAAAAATCTAAAAACATAGTTAAAATTTTTCTATTAATAGTTTTTATTTCCTTAATCTCCTTTAAATTAATTTATATCCTCACTAGATTTTTACGTATCTCCTTAAGTGTATTTTTGCTATTTTAATTTACCTTCGGCTTCGGACCTAGCCTAGGCCTAACTACTAATATAATATATAATCCTGCTTTTGCTGCTAAACGAGTAGCTAAGGAAGATTATAGTAACTATACCTTTACGACTATTATAGGTAATAAAATATAGGTAATAGATATACCTAATAAATATACTCTAATGCCCTTTACTATATTAATAGAGGGAGAGAAATTTAATATTTAGTTAAGAGACACGAAGAGAATCCTACTTCGAAAAAATCTCTACCGCTTTATTAATACTAATATTCGTTATCTAAAGAGATCTAATACGGCTACTACGGCTAAATAGGTTAAGATCTTAAGAGATATCTAAGTCTAGTTATTCTAGAGCGTTTTACTAAAGATTAATACTATAGTAGATAATAGGCGATTTAAATACTAATTTATAGATAAATATATTAAAGCGTTAAAATAAACCCTTAATATAACTAGATATAACGCTACTAAATCTAATTATATACGCTTCCTATAGCTTAAAAGAACTTAATTTACTTCTGCCTCTAATTTTATTAACTCTCTTTGTGATACCTACGCTAATCTATCCTAAAGAATTTAAGTGCTACCCTTTTTAGTTCTTTAAAAGTTTCTTAGGATTTCTAAAGATAACTATATAATAGTAGCTATACGATATACTTCCTTATATAAAAGATATCTTAACCTAGATAATATTACTTTAATCGTTCTTTTCCGACTATTTAATAATATTTACAACGAGCTTAAGACTTCCGAAAAATTATTCGCTACTTCCTTAGTTAGGTCTAATAATAATAATAACTTTAATAATAGTAATAATAGTCCTTAACTAAATAACTTCTTTCCCCTTAAGAATAAGCTACTAAAAACGATAAATATCTAGAAATAGGTTCTTAAATAGATTAATAGGGTAAATTAAACTACTCTAAATAGTTAATATACCTTTTATAGATAAGGAGACCACTAAGCTAAAACCTATCTATACCTTAGTATTAAATATCGTTAACTAGATTAGAAACTAGTCCTTAGTATCTAGGTAAATTACCTATAGAGAAATAAAGAATGCCCTAATACTCCCCTACGAGATAATTAGAGAAAGCTATACGATAATAGGATATATAGAGATAGTATACTAAATCCGAACTCGAATCTAAACTAACTAGTTATTCTCTAAAATATAAATAACGATTCGATAAATATAGTAAACCTAGCGTTATCTCTCCCTATTATTTCTAGTATAGCTTTAGAAGATTTAATAACCTTATCCCTATCTATTATTTCTTTAAAAGATCTAATAACTTTAAAGGACCTAATAGTCCTAGCGATTACTAATAAAGAAGACTATTTTTATCCTTAAGGGTTTTCTTCTATCACACTTTAAATTAACGAATTAATATTTAATAGAATATAATTTCGAGGTAAATCGAGGTCTATCCCTTATTAATTTATAAAACTGTAGAGAATAGATTATCGATTTAGGTACTTCTTGCTTAATCTACGTCGATAGTGATTCTATTATATATTTTTAACCTTTTTTAGATTACTAATACTAAATATCTAATAGTAGAACTATTATATCTCGAGGAAAAGCGATTACACGAATTAATTTAAAGTTCCCTAACCGAATTTAAAAACTTAATATTAAATACGAATTTTTCCTAGATAGCGAATTTAATTTATTTTCGATAACTTATACACTTTATAACCTAGGTATAGGATAGAAAGATTAGACTAATAAATTTGTCGATCCTAAGAACGAATTAATAATCCTTGCTTACGCCTATAGGAAAAGGGGTATACTATTTTTGCTAATAACTATACTTACGCTATTAATTACCTTAGAATAGAAAGCTCTAAATCCTGTTACACTAGCCTATTTAATAGTAATAATTACCCCTAAACTTACTTATAGATAACTTAGCTATATTAGATAACCTACCTTAAAGGTAAATTATTACCGAATAGGTAAGGATATCTAAGGAGATAATATCTTTAACTACGAACTATATTGTCTAGCTAAAGCAAAGAAAATTATTTCCTATACGCTATAAAGACGTACTACTAAGCTATTTAAAGTAGTCTATTTAGATTTATACCCTTATAAGCCTATAGGAATTAATAGTACTAACTATATTATTAGAATCTACGATAATACTACTAGACGACGATAGACGATTCTAATTAAAACAAAAGATACGTCTTTCCTACTATAAAAAAATTCTATATTATTATCTTTAATACTATAAAATACTAGCTAAGGGAATAGCGCCTAGATAATAAGAAAGGTCTTCGTGAATTCCTTACCTAGATTAAAGAAAAAGGATATAAAGTAATAATTAGCGCGCTATATAACTATAAGTAAAATAGTGTCGTAGAGTTAACTAGATATATTATTATATAAGGTTCACGAACCCTAATAATTACTATACTAGATACGCCCGCTTTTTTATAGCCTAAAGTAGTAATTATAACTACCTATATTTTAAACTATATACACCGTCTAGGTAATACTAAGTCTCTAATTAAAAAATATATCGTATATAGATACTATAGGATATTACCGGCTATAGGATATTACCGGCTATAGGATATTAACGGCTATAGGATATTAACGGCTATAGCCTATTCACGGCTATTATTATATAATTTGCCACTTAAT
>JAPDFA010000170.1:0-30562 GCA_027569415.1 Penicillium janthinellum
AACTACTCTTCCAACTACTCTTCCAACTACTCTTCCAACTACTCTTCCAACTACTCTTCCAACTACTCTTCCAACTACTCTTCCAACTACTCTTCCAACTACTCTTCCAACTACTCTTCCAACTACTGTTTCGAATACTCTCCACTCGAATACCCTCTCGAATACCCTCTCGAATACCCTCTCGAATACCCTCTCGAATATTACTTCGAATATACTCTGCTACTTTAGTTCTTATAGTTTAGTACCTATTAGGTCTCAACTCTTTACGTATAAAGGCTATCTATCCTTGAATGATAGAGATATCACTACAAAGTAGACGACCTCAGTAAACGCTGTGAAGGGTTACTAGGGCTGTTAGGAATCAGGTTTATTATCTTATATTATCGATCATTTCTATCTTAATGCCTGATTTCCTGAAATTCAGGCATTGAAAGGTAACTAACTATCTTTAGGCATTCCTAGGTAGGAGGGGGGTCAAAATATGCAGAGGGGGGTCATTGCAGTAATCCCCTAAGGATAATACCTGATATTATTACATCAAGCAGAAATATCTCGCGCTTTCTGAGATAGCTCATCAAACGTTGTGTCCCCTCAAGCTTAAATTCCTGTCTCCGAGGCTTGCGACACTCTGTTCGATCTCTGTCGTCACAGAGATATGAATGTCTTGTCCCTCCGCCAAAGCTCCTTTACACCCCACATGCGATTGCAAAATGTCCTCCTGGCTTTGACTTCTCGGATGACGCACATGGCCGTTTGTACACATGAGCTCCAGAGGAACATAACTAAGTCGTTCTGTATATTTTCTCCTTGAGTATTTGAAAAGCCTTGGAAATACGAAGCTTAGTGGCCGGCGCATTATGGGAAGACATGAACAGATTAGTCCCATATTGTATTTCCATGAGTGTCCACACTCACCGAGGAATAACGTCCCCTGTATTATTTTCCATCAGTAATTGTCCTCTGCGGAATAGTTTTGAGTCTTCCAATATTTTCGCAGCTTTGGTCTAAACCTGTTGACGTTTGGGATATAGCAACGGCTCGGAGGATGCTAGTAACGCATGGAGCCGCTGCCCGTAAAGGTCGCAAGTTGACCCTGTCTTCTCTCTGAATAAAAGGCAACGTGAGAGGATCAGAACATCCATACAAGGCCCCAACACCGAAAACGCAGAACAATCCGATTCGATCCCGCTTCGATAGTTTGAGACGACGAATTGCACGAATCGGGAGAATGGCGACCAGAAAGTCCGTGACAGTATTGATCGCAAATGCGTACCGTCCACCAATTATTCTTATCCGCGCATTAGGCACTTACTTGTGATCTTCTTGTTCCAAGTAGTTTGGACAGGGATATACTGTAGGATTATGACGAGAACTGACGCGATTGTCGATGCACCGATGAAGACCAGATAAATTCTCCCAACTCGCTGAAAGGCCTCGGTGATGAAGATTCGGAGGTAAAGAAGAACGATAGAAGCTTTTGTAAAGCTGAGCGCAATCTTGTATGGAGTCTGTGCAATGAAGAACCACTGCTGCAAAGTAAGTCTTCTGCGAGGGCTTGGAAGAGTTGAATAACGTCGTGCGATATCAATCACTTACCATATGGGCTCTATGCATAGTGTCTCCTATGTCCACTTTGTGTCTGCTATAGCCATACACCACGGCTGGAAAATAACGGTTAGCTTACGCGGAGCATTCCATCATTGTGTTGCATCATATTTAGACACTTTGCAACCTACCCAAGTGAATGGCAGCCGTCGTCATGGCCGATGCCACCAATGCAATAACGAGAAAGAAGTCATTCCAACCAAACTGTCTCATATAAATCCTTGCTGCCAAACGAATAGCGACAAAAATAGCTGCAACGATGACCATTACCAGGGCGGTAATAAAATGGATAGCTTACAGCCCCTATCCGCGATACCGTTGACTGTTTGGCCATAAAACATCATGTTTTGGCGGTCACCGCCGTCAGGTCAGGCTAAATGGAGATATCGAGCCAAGATTGCCAAGGACTTTATTTATCCTGTGAGCGTGGGGGAAAAGAGACCCTCTTTTCTACCATGCGATCTCAGAGTCAGGAAAGGCTTTCTGCGTGCTAGTCTGCTGGTTAGCCACTCGATGCGGCCTTGAGACGAAGCCCGTCGGGAGGCCAAAAGGGATTGTTATGGACATGAAACTAAGTTAACCGTCAAAGTTGTTGACAAACCTCATTATATCACAATAGACCCTGTATGGCTTCGACAGCGGTGATGGCCCCACTTAGTTTGTGTACCCTGTCGGCGCTATTTTAGATTCACTAATGAACTTCTACTGCCCAGGTCCTCTTTCACTCTCTTTTTCAATCTCCTTTCTACCGCATAGTTGATTCAGAGTCTCCTTGAACGGGAATCATGAAGATAGCCTGGCTGGCTCTCGCAGCGATTGCTGTCGCGCAACAAGCCCACGTCGGATCAGATGGAGTTATTCATGGCCACGAGGCTTCACAGAACCCCGGAGTTTACGAATGGCTGGGGATCCCCTACGCGCAGCCGCCGATCGGCCAATTGCGATTCGCACCGCCCCAGGCATACACGCCCAGGGGCTTGTTCGTTGCTTCGGAATACGTAAGATCGCCCTGTCTCGCTCATTGTTGCTTCTTTCTATGAGCCTGGTTCCTACCGTGGAACACGGAGGCATGTGAAAATGGCGTCCTGACATGAATATTATGCAGGGAAAGTGAGTCTTCTCCTAAGCGTGAGGTTAAATCTATGATTGATGGAAAAGTATAGCCAATGCATGTACTCGGTGTCGAAACTGGTTGACTATCCCGAGAAAACTCCGCAATTCGACAGCATCTTCGAGGCCTTTGCGGCTATCAACAACCACACCCAGAGTGAAGACTGCTTGACTCTGAATATCTGGTCCAGACCAGACTCAAGTGAGCTCAAGCCGGTCTATGTTCATTTCTATGGTGGCCGTACGTTGCTGCTCTGTTTGCTCCTTAGATTGATTTGAATTTGCCTTTTTCGTTCGGGTACATGGTACTGACAGAAGCCTTAGGCTGGACAAGTGGCACGACCGATACACTCTTCTATTACGGAGGTGGATTCGCTGACGCAGAAGATGTGATCGTGGTAACTATCAACTATCGCATGAACATATTCGGCTTCCCCGGCTTTCCTGGACACCCACCAAACCTCGGTCTACTGGACCAAAGGCTGGCGGTTGAATGGGTCAAGCAGAATATTGCTGGATTCGGTGGTGACCCAGACCGCATCACCATATCTGGCCAGTCCTGTGGAAGTGCGTCTGTTGACTACTGGGCATATGCCTACCCGTCCGATCCCCTTGTCGCGGGGTTGATCTCGCACTCCGGCACAGCCCTCAGCTTCCCAACCAACAATCAGACAACTGCCTCCCAGCACTGGTATACCGTTTCTGCCCAGCTAGGCTGTGGATCATCGGGCGACGTCCTGTCGTGTATGCAGGAGCAGAATGCTACTGCCATTCTTGCTGCTGCTAGCACGGTGAAAGTTCCGACTACGAACCCAGCGAGGAAAGCTCCAGCTTTCCAGCCTACTGTGGATGGAGTCACTGTTTTTGAAGATTACACCCTTCTTTCGCAGCAAGGGAAATTTGCCCGTGTCGTGAGTTGACTCTCTTCTCAAAAAAAAAAAAAAAGAACGCTGCAGGTTTCTGCAACCGCTAACCAGCTCCCTTCGCAACAGCCTTACCTGGTCGGACACAACGCCAACGAGGCTGGATTTTACAAGATTGCAGCTTATGCGCAGGGCTCGATCCTGACAGATCAGCAATGGGACGACTTCAACATGCAAACTTTCTTCTGTCCCTCTAATCTCGAAGCCGCAGACCGAAATCGCCAAGAAACACCAGCCTGGCGATTCCAATACAACGCAGACTGGGATAATACCCGTCTCTACCCTACCAGTGGAGCGTATCACGGCGTTGAGTTTAACATGCTCTTTGGAGAGTCCGCTGAGATTACTGGTATTGCAGAGTCCGATGCGCAATGCCAGATGAAGGAGAAGATGCGGTCGGTTTGGGGAGCATTCATAGCTGATCCACAGCACGGGCTTGAGGCATTGGGATGGCCTCATTATAACCCAGAGGGTGAGTTGAAGAAGATTCCGTCATCAAAAACTTTTTCTGACATGCTTGCAGCCCCAACCCTTGCCGAGATTGGTCTCAACAATGATCCGGGTATCTCTTTTGCGGACACCAAAGATTCGGCGCGGCGATGTGCAGCCCTGCTGCGGCAGATGTAGCTTGATCCAACATTACTTGGATCACTCATTCAATGAATCGAAGATTCAAGTTTAATGTCTATTGTACATATTCTAGGTGTCCACGCGAGTGATGACCCGGGTAATGTTATGGAGATATGATCGCTAGGTAGGTGGCAATGAAATCTCCTGGAATCATTCGCGAGACCAACGCACCTGGTGGGTTTTCTGGTAGCGAAATAGCCCAATGAGATTGTGCAAGAATCGCATATACATTACGAACATTACATGACGTGGAGAAGTCCATAACGCTTGAGATTCTGGCGGGCATATAATATTGCAGCGCTTCGAAGTGGTTCGATCCTAAACAGAGAAATGTATGCGAACGCCCGACATCGTGGATTTCGGTTTCCGTAGCTAGTCCAGACGGCTATAAAAGCAGTCGCCGACCCGCAATTCCCGATCATGCTTGAACCGAAAGTTTTTCACGACAATAAACCACTGAAGGCAGCCTATTGTGATGTATGAATGGCATCTAGTCGGACTGTTGTCCTCATTCCCAGATATCAGCCTAGATAGTAATGGCTGCAAGGTTTTGCCAGGCTGCAAGACTCTGAGCATCCCCAAGGCAAAGCATACGAGTCGGTCGAAAGTGAATCGATTATCAGATCTCGATGACCAGGTGCTGGTGTTCAAGTACAAAGGGTTTATACATGCCATCGATAATGTATGTCGCCCCGCGCATGGGTTCTGTCGGCTACCTAAGGTGCTCGCCGATACTAACCATGTCTAGCAATGCCCGCACTCATCTTTCCCGCTAAAACAAGGCACTGTCTTCGATATCGAGGACCTTGGAAACCCCAATGGGGCCGGTATTGAGTGTTTTAGGCATGGGTGGAAATTCGACTTATTTACTGGAAATGGAGACCGCGGCAGCCACAGGCTCAATTTGTGGGACATTGAGCTACGTGATCCTCCAGCAAGTGAGAACGAAGGACTTCCTGAAAGCCCTAACAAGGAGGTCTGGGTAAGACGGCCCGTGAAGTCTTAAGACTGCGAAGATGCTCTGATCGTTTCCTCGCGTCGCTTCCCTGAAGTCGAAGGCTATAGTCAAGAAAGTTTCATGCGACGTCTCTGATAATCTATCAAATTGTCCCAACTCGGGGTTTCAATGCCAATTCTAATCGTAAAGCCAAAGATATCATCAATGATGTCATAAATTTCCCAGCGCTGACAAAAAAAGAGATGATGTTCACTCCCAGGCTTGCCCATCAAGGATCGGTAATTCTGTGGGCACTTGCTTTTCCAGGAACACCACCTTGCTCGCATAGTCGGTGTCTTGGAAGCAATACTGCAACCCCAGGTTCATCAACATTCCACCCGAGTAAGGTCCCTCCCCATCAACAAAGTACATATCATGAGGATTCAACCCCTGCAACTTCACCCGCGAGAGGGCATGGTTCACCTGCGAGGCAAGCTGGTACAGAAACAAAACGGCCTGATTCTCCGAAATGAACAGCACGGCCGGCCAATTCGACTCCTCGGGCAGACTGAGTCGCCACATATCACCACCCAGCACGATGGGACTGATCTTCTCCGACAACGCGATCAGATCTGGTATCGCGGTTTTTTCTTCCGGCGAGAGCTCCGCGGGGTCAAGTTCGAGGCCGAAAGAACCGCACATCATTGCGACGTGGGCGCGGAAGTTCAATGGGACTGTTCGCCCGGTTTGATGGTTCGGGCAGGCGGAAATATGGCCGCACATGGAGCTTGCTGGGTATGCGAGCGAGGTGCCGAACTGAATGAAGATGCGCTCGACTGCGTCGGTGTTATCTGAGGTCCAAATTTGTGGGAAGAATTGCAAGACGCCGGGATCCAGTCGTCCGCCTCCGGAGGCACATCCTTCCCAAAGGACATCGGGGAATCGTGTTGTCAAGGTCTCGAAGACTCGGTATAGGCCGAGCAAGTATGCGTGGTGAGTAGTGGGAGAGGGTGTCTCGTGTATACCTCTGTTATGGTCCCACTTCACGTAGGAGATTGCTGCACTGCTAAGAATCTCCGAGACAGAATCGATAATGAAATCTTGAACTTCACCTAGCGCAAGGTTAAGAACCAGCTGGAACCTCTGCTCTGTGCGTGGGTATTGGTCGGCGTGGAGGACCCATTCAGGGTGGTTGTTGTATAGGCTTGAATCCTTGTTTACCATTTCCGGTTCGATCCAGATTCCGAAGCGAAGGTTGGAAGACGACTTGGCCGACGTTAGAGTAACTGGTGTCAGGGCGGTGATATAATTCACCAAGGGGGCTAGACCGTTAGGAAACCGGGTCGGATTAGGAATCCAGTCACCAAGACCTGCTGTATCTGAGACGCGCGGGTACTCCTTCCCAAACCACCCGTCATCCAACACAAACAGTTTCGCGCCTAACAGAGCCGAGTCCTCTGCCAAACGATAGACGTTGCTGCTATTGATGTTGAAGTAGAGAGCTTCCCAACTGTTGAGAAGAACTGGCCGGTCACAAGTCGCAAATTTGCTTTGGATGAGGTGGTTGCGGTAGAGGCCGTGTAGGGAGCGCGATACACCCCCCAGACCGTCCTTGGAGTACACTGAAACACACTCTGGAGAGGTAAATGTCTCATTAGGGCTCAAAGACCAAGACAATTGGTGAGGATTCAAGCCGAGTTGGACGCGTGTCAGGCCCTGAGGACACTTCTCGACGTTGACAGCAAAGGAACCAGTGTAGACAAGGGAAAAGCCCCATGCCTCGCCCTGCGACTCGGTGGTGGACGGATGCGCGAGCGCGAGGAATGGATTGTGCATATGAGATGAAAACCCGGTGCTGCTTCGGAATCTGTTTGATTTCAATGTTAGCATAACTCATTTGAGTGAGGTTAAATAACCTACCCTTGAATCCCGTAATGAACCCTTCTCCTCTGCCTATGCGCTTCTCTCGCCCATTCACCACTGAGGTAAATCATATCAAGCTCCTCACAAGGCAGATCAACACTCAGGCTCGCCAAGTCTTCGATTGTAACGCTCGCGTCGCCCTTATTTGTGACGGAAACGCTCCGCACAATAGCATCGTACTTGGGGAAAACCGAGTACTTCAAATCTGCAGATATGGCGCTGTACTCGTCGTGAAGATTTATTACTAGTGTGGTAACATCCTCTTCATTGCCAAAGGTCGCTGGCAGCCCAGGCAAAGCAGGTTTGCCTTTGGTTACCGTGTGAGAACGATATTGTAGTGCTGATACGGTGTGGGACTGGCGGATCCGGATCGCAGGGCTTCGGAAGTCTCCCCGTCCTGCATCAGGGAACTCGCGACGCACGCGACCTGACATCCCAGTCCAGCCATTAACAATCGGTGTTGGATCTGGCGGCACTGGCCCGGTCGCGCTCCCACCAAAATGGTCCGATAGCAGATCGCCAGTGCTCTCGTCCACATGGAAGCGATAGGAAACATTGTTGCCGTTCAAGGCAAAGGAGGTATCGTCAGCGATGACCACTGTAGGAGAAAATATTGTGAGAAAATTTCCGACGTCGTTGAAAGTGAGTAATTGGATATGATTTGGTTTGCTTACCACTTGGGTTCGGAGGAGCTTGGGTCATGAACAACATCCTAGAAAACAAGTTTGTCAGTTAAGTCGACAACAACCATTGACTTAGGAAACACCTTACCTTTCAGAGACACTTCAACTTCAGTCTTTTGTGTTCGAGGAAGATGGATGCTTCGCGCAACCTTGGCATTGCAGCCCAAACTTGGGTAGGGCCTCTTATTTATGTATCATCTTGGCGTCAGATCTTCAAGCATCCTAACTTCCTAATGAGCCAAGGCCCCACATTGCTCACTTTGGAGTTTGGACTTCTGGAGTCTGTCAGTTCAGGTCGGCGTTTATGGCGTTCAACTGGCAGGATCTGGCTGCGAGACCAAAGCCACCCAACAGGAGTCCTGGGAGGCTAGGATGGGGGCACTGGCCATTTCAACATAATGGCCAAGCTCAGCCTCTCAGGATGGATGTGTTTCCCGCTCATCCAATGAGACGACTTCAAACCCGAAATCGACACCTCGACCGGTTCTACCGTTTTAGCGAAGGTTTTGGGGTTCCTTCGGTCGGGCCTCCTCAGATGATTCGCAAAGTGGGCCCTTAACCTGGTCCTGGATAAGCTCAGCCAATGCATCTCCATCAAAGCCGCGCCAGACCCGATACTCAGCAGCTAGTCGCATCAAGTGAAAATCGCAAGTGCAGGAAACGATCAGTCAGCACTGAGCAGTCAGAGTTCCCCAAAAAAGAATCGGCCAATAACAGAAACCGAAAGCCGCTGTTGAGCTTTCGCGGCGCTATTTCGGCGGCGTTGTGACTAGGCAGTGGGCACACTTCGTCGGCCAAGATAGAGCCACCTGCAAAACGTGAAGTAATACCGACGAACCTCCGCTAAGCGCCAAAATCCTAAACGATCAGTAAAGCATCCCTGTAGCTATACCAACAATTCATAGTTATCACATGTAAACAATCATCTCAACATCTTCGAGACGCCGTTGCACTTTGCTCAGGCGGTGGATTCTCGGTGAATTCAACATATAGCAACGCTGAACAGCCCTTGGTGGCCATGAACTTTCTGTCCACTGCTCCGGGACTTGTGAAATGGCGAAGGAAAGTGAGTGAGAGCGAAAAGAGGGTGCGTTTAAACGTTGATCACAGGCGTCTGTCCATGACATCATAGAAACACTTATGGATATGCCTTCGCCTCAGCCACACAGTGGAGGAAGTGTGGCAGGGGCTCGTAGCTAGGCGTTGAGGTAGAGTCCGCTTCAATCAGGTCAAAGCCGCCCGCGGGGTTAATGGATACTATGTCTCATCCATCGGGACTGGCATAGACTAAATCATGTATACATAGTGATGTGATAAATGCGCTTCGCAGATATGAACGAGACACGATATAGATGTAGGTATTGTTAGCTAGAATACAAGATTTTGCCCGTTTTTGTCTTGCCTGCTTCCTCTTTGTCGCCTGACATTCCTCCTCTCTCTTGGGTCTTCGTATTCCCGCAAGTTCCTAGGTCCATCAAGAAATCACTTACTTCGGTAGATCATGTTTCTTTCACGTTCCTGGTCCTCGAAGCGGTGTTGCTACCGCCTTCGGAACTCAAACTATCCTTTATTCTACAGCATCAAATCGGAGAGAGTCGGAGGGTAAAAGTCCTTCATTCAAGTTTTTGAATATCCTTGTAACTATGCGTGCGAACTGGCCAAAGGGAAAATTTACGAGAAAACTAACCATCAACAGCCTACATTTTTGCCCTGCGCGGTGAATTTTCGGCGAATATAGTAGATGGTGGATTCTTCAAGCCACAAAAGAGCAATGCATTTTCGCCATACCACAAGCTAACAGTGGACATGTTCAGCCACCAGAATTCTCCGCTACGTTTGATATGCCACCCCATGGGGATCAGAGCAGTGTTCTGGATCCGAGCAGGACAGACTTTCTGGCGAGGCGGGGTTAATCGAAAGACGATTGGATGGAGAAGAGTTTCCGAGTTTAACTTTGGCCTGCCCTTTCGGCTCTGGCAACTCTATTGTTGGGGCAATGGAAAGAAGCAGCCACAAGCTTTCTAGTTTCGCACGCTATGCAGACTTTCCTTCTTCCACCGGCCATGAAGCTCTCGCTCCATGTCAACCCATATCGCAATTCCTGGACATTCGCCTTTTTAGTCGACGGGCAAAAATATATAAAATGCAAGCACCCCGCCTCGCTGAACAGACGTTTCAAGCAGGTCAAGCTCGGGCAGTCATCAGCCATTGACATCCATTTCTGTCTGTGATCCTTCTTTCAATCGCTTCTTTTACAAGACTACGGTCGCGTGCTTCCTATTCTTTCCATCAAGATGGAGAAAGCCGAGGCCGTCAATATCGAGGCAGTCGTTGAGGAGGGTGGCGTACTCCACAAGGTCGGCAGCGACGAAATGTGGACGCAAACCGCTCTTACGACTGTCGCAAAGGACTATGACCAGGAGGAGAAGGCCATGCCGGTGATGGAGGCAATTCGCTGCCACAAGAAAGCCATGTTCTGGAGTTTGGTCATCTCCATGTGTGTTATCATGGAGGGCTTCGACACCAACCTCCTTGGCAACTTCTACGCCTATCGTAAGAAGCCAGCCCCGATGCAATAGAGCTGCTGTCGCTGACTATCGTGAAGCTTCTTTCCAGAGAAAGTATGGAGATCCCGTCCCGGTTACGCCGCAAACCCCCACAGGTTACTCCATCCCGGCTTCCTGGCAGTCCGGTTTGGGCCAAGGCTCAGGTAAGAACGGCCATCTTCTTCCTCTCAGAACCGGTGCACTAACATGAGAAACAGGTGTGGGATCAATCTTCGGTACCTTCATCAATGGTTGGCTTGTTACTGCTTTTGGACCCAGGAAAGTTGTGTTCTGCAGCCTTGTTGTCATGACTTGCTTCTTGTTTATCGTCTTCTTCGCCCCGAGCAAGGAAGTCCTCTTGGTTGGTGAAATCTTGCTCGGCTTTGAATGGGGCATTGTAGGTTTACCCTTCAGCGGCGAATTTCCAGCGCTAAGAAGTATTCCAGTTTGCGACCACTGCGCCCGCGTATGCCTCGGAGGTTCTTCCCCTTCAACTCCGTGTCTACTTCACTTCCTGGACCAACATGTGCTTCATCATCGGCCAATTCATCTCAGGTGGTGTGCTCCGTGGACTTGTTTCTCGACAAGATGAATGGGGTTATCGCATTCCTTTCGCCATTCAGTGGTTCTGGCCTGCATTCCTGATTCCTCTCGTCTGGTTCGCACCCGAGTCCCCTTATCACCTCGTTCGGAAGGGTAAGCTTAGTGATGCTGAGAAGTCTCTTCGGCGACTCCAGGGCCGGGGTCTAGACAGCAAGCGGACTTTGGCTCAGATTGTGTTCACCAACAACCTCGAACAGAAGCTCTCGGTTGGCACCAGCTACAGAGACTGTTTCAAGGGAATCGAACGCCGCCGTACTGAAATCGCCATGGTCGTGTTTGGTGGCCAGCTTGTGTGCGGTCTTTGCTTCGCATACGCTAGTACATACTTTTTCCAACAAGTCGGCCTGGATACCGAAGCTGCCTACTCCCTGGGTGTGGGAGCCAATGGTCTTGCGCTGTTTGCTTGCTTCGTCAACTGGTTCTTCTTGATGCCGTGAGTGGTTCCCGGTGGCAAGTCTCATGCATTCTTTACTCACATCAAGATAGATATTTCGGCCGTCGAACTGTCTATGTCATCGGCATGGCGGCCATGGCAATCGAGCTTTGCCTCATCGGTATTCTCAACGTCTGGACCCACATTCCATCTGTTGCGTGGACTCAGGCTATCTTGACCTTGGTCTGGACCTTCACTTTCCAACTCTCTGCTGGGCAACTCGGTAAGTCATTCAGAAAAATCTCAAATTTCCCAATAAAAACGTGAGCTAACCGGTATCTCCTACTAGGATGGGCACTTCCCGCTGAAATCGGCTCCACCCGTCTCCGACAAAAGACTGTCTGCCTTGCCCGCAATGTGTCGAATATTCTGGGCGTCGTTTGTGGTACCCTTGAGAACTACTTCATGAACCCTACTGCTTGGAACCTCAAAGGCTATACAGGGTATGTCTCCCCAAACCCGAATGGAATGTTCTTGGCTAATTCCTTGGCAGCTTTGTCTGGGGTGGATGTGCCATTATCGTCTTTGTTTGGGCCTACTTCCGCCTCCCAGAGACCAAGGGAAGAACCTTTGACGAACTGGACACTCTCTTCGCCAAGCAGGTTCCTGCTCGCAAGTTCGCTACCACTGATGTTGACGCCTTCGACGAAGAGGAGAACAACCAGCTGGCTCAGCGGTACGCCCGCAAATAAAGGCGCTATTTCCAGATCCAGGCAATTATAGTCACCTATGTATTGTGCCTATTTATTGCTAGAGCGGTGTGTGGACAAGTACGAGTTGAAGGCGTGGGAAATGTGATGCGAAGAATTAGCTTGTACCTGATCCTAGAGGCGTCCTTCTGCCTCCTCATCTCATTTTTAGTAGGGCTGTTCTTGCTTCTCTGCTCTTCAAAATTGGCCCCACGGCGGATACAGAAGTGGCAGAATTGGTACATAACCTTTTCTTTAGAACCTTGAGCAGATATCTTATCTTGAATCAAAGTCAATCTCTGTTGCTCTCCAAGTCCATCCCGATTCCCGAATCGGCGAATGGAAATTAGCGCTAGCCTATTGATAAGATAAGTTTAATTTATGGTTGGCCAATGATGCTGCTTCGTCCACGTCCCCATACTAGATCTATCAAATTATGCTGGCTATCTATTCAAGAGACATGTTCGTGGGTGGAGGAATCGCTTACTCCGCATCATTTGGAGAAGGCGATAGCATTGCCAACGGAAGCCGTTGCCATTACGTGAAGAAAAATGGGTTGTGACCCACTACGCCGCCCCAATTGAGTGCTTCTCCGCACGCGCGTGTGTTCTCCTCACGAACTTTTTCCTTTCTCCTCATTCTGACGCTAGCGCAGGGCGGGTTTGAAATCACAATCCATTTCCTCATTCCTTTTTCTCCGTCAGATGGCCTGGTTTCTATAGATTGGCTTTCCACCAACCATCCATTAGATCCGCTCAGTATCCCATCCTTGATGCCACAGTCGCGTCTCTCTCGTCTCCCGCCGTGGCTCAGCCACTGGCTTGGCTACCGCGCCGAGACTCCGGGGCCGCTGCCAGTCTGGAAGACCGCCGCATGGTCCTTCATCACGGCTTTCTGCGGGCTTTCCGTGGTACAAGCGATCTTTAATTATTCTTCTTACTTCACCTCACGGCATGTACCCGGCATTATCGCATCATATGTAAGTTGTGTGGAATTAACTTACCATCGTTGAATGACTCATATGCCTGCATTTGATCTCTTGATTGCTAACCAGCCCATTTCACAATCTATAGGGCGCATCGGCAGTCCTAGTCTTCGGCGCGATCGAGAGCCCACTAGCCCAGCCTCGCTCTTTAATCTTCGGCCACTTTTTCAGCGCCCTAACCGGCCTCTGTGTCACGAAGCTATTCAGTCTGATGCCCGATCAAGCACGCTTTGAGTCCCTGCGCTGGCTCGCAGCCTCTTTGTCAACCGCTATCGCCATTGTTGTCATGCAGCTCACCGGCACCACCCACCCACCTGCCGGTGCGACGGCTCTGCTTCCAGCCACCAACCAGGAAATCTGGGAACTCTCATGGTACTATTTACCGGTGGTGTTGCTTTCTTCAACCATGCTCATGTGCTGCGCTCTTTTGTTGAACAATAATATGCATCGCCGGTATCCTATCTTTTGGTTTACCCCCCCTGCACCACCGAAGACAACATCTGCGCCTCCACCTGGTCCTGTTCCAGGTGCGCCTTTGATGGTCGTGCCCACGTCCTCGGATGAGAAGCTGCCTAAAGACTCCGTATAGCGTGTTGAAGTTGTGGCAGCTGAACGGATACACTCAAAATCTACTAAGTGATGAGCATGACTGTGATCGCATGGTATCACGCAGTCAGACCTTCTGGCTATGCCCGTCTGCGGACAAAGAAGAGTGCCGTCAAGACTTTGCTCTCTATGTCCTGAGAAATCCGGAGAAAACCGAAAAAAACACACGAGCTTGATTATACTACGATAGATCTCGGGTATCACACTGCCCCAGTGGCTTCTTTTCCTATTCACCTGGGCAGTTAATATGTCTGGGTACACGCTCGCCCTAATTTCCATTTTCTTCTATTGTGGAAGTCCCTACTGTATATAGTTCTAGGCGACCTTCAAAATCAAAACCTGTTAATAGTTCTTTTTGAAGCCATACTGACCTGGTAGATCGATCCACCAAATACGAGCTAATGCTTGGTATTCAACTTCCAAACTGTGGACAAGCTAACTATCGCTCCCGAAAACACTCTGCATCAAGTAAGCTTCAATCTTGATTCCAATTGCCTAGTCCTATATCATCTCGATTTATAGGGATTTGAGATCTGTAATCGGCGTGGTCTTCACAGCACTTCTAGAGCCTGCAGCCCCAAAAAATAGCCGTTGAAAACGAGCACACCGCCCTGAGCACGTGATAGTTTCTTCCTGCCACATACCGCCCTCATAAACTGTGCTCCGTAGTGGTCAAGGCGGTGTGGATTGTGGGTCTTGGAATGCTGCCCAAGAACGCGAATACCTTCGCGTAGTCAACTCCACTGGTTTGATAAACCAGAAGAATCACTATCGGCATCACCATCCTCATCAACATTCTAGAAGAGACTCATTGTAAGTACAGACAAGATTCTGGCCACATGAGCCCTGCACGATGACCATGATGTTCTCAGGAATCACCACATTTCGCTGTCTGGACACCACGGATGGCGGTAGATAGGACAGCGGGACCTGTGGTCCCTTGAGATCCATGCTGATGAGTGTCTTGTCTGTCGAGAAACTAATGAGAAAGCAGGTCAGCAATTTCGTGTCCTCATGACCCCAGAGTTCAACATGTACTCGACTCGGAGATGTCATTCCAGCCTCTATTCGAGGTCCAGCATTGACGTAGGCATCGGGGCAAAGCAGTCACCGCCTACGTAAGTTTTCTCAAGCCCAGACGAGGTGTTCTCGCCGATGACTCCAATTGAAGTCGCCAAGTCGTCGAGTTGTACCAACACGTGACAGGATCTCAGATCAATGACCTTGAAGATCTGGATGCCCCACGGGAACGCGATGTGATCCATCTTGAGACACCAATGAGCCCCACGGGGGGAGCAAGCAGCATCGAGTACTTTGCCGATAAGGCTCCCAAACGCCAAGTGTATCTGGTTGTGGATACGACCTTTGGCCCTTCTGATGGTCAAGTCGCCTTCGCCCCAGGCACTGATAGTGTCATGCATCGTACGAAGTACTTCGGTGGTCACCATGATCTTCTGTGCAACCACCGGCCAAAGAAGAAGCTGGCCCAAACCACTGCATGACCAACGAACTATACTCGGTTCTGTGCTTGGAGGTATCGAGTTATGACTCGGTCTTCGAGACTTACGAACATTGGAGCTGCAAGAACAGTGGAAAAGCGTGAATGCGACAGGCTTGGTGCGATGGATCGGCAACTGCCTTCGTGGGGTCGACATTGTCATCAAACGGACGCTCGCGGTCGTTCGAAAAGCGAGTCTTCGCGAGAGTCATTTGCACTGGTCGCAAGAACAGATGCCGAACGGCCTCGGACTCGTCTTTGCGCTCGAGACGAAGACGGAGGCGATGAGCCACTGCTCGACTAGGCTTCGATCTGTTCCAAGTTGCAATGAGCCTCGAGGCCGTCGCAAGCCAGACAGTATAGACATGCCTGATGATCCATCTGACAAAACGAATCTTCCTCGAACGTGTGGCTGAGCCGAGCTTGTGGATGTCTTTGAAGCAGATCTACCTCACGGATCTGAAGAGTTAGCCCAGGAATGATACGCGTCCGGCTGTGATCTCTACCTCCAGGTTATGTGCAGTCCGCTATTCAAGCATGCACTCAATGACCAGCAGAGCTTGAGCCTGAGAGCCACAGACATATGCTCATTGTCTTGAGGCTTCACAGTACTGCTTGCTCCCTCAGGTTCTGTCAAGCTCCATTGATGTTGAGAAGGATGGATACATCTGGAGGCGGTGGAAGCTAAGCTCAGGACTACGATAAGTCCCTACGATAACGTCAACGGTGAATATTGCCGTGCTTTCCTTGCCATGTGCCTTCCCTTCGCAATTGGCGCGTTCTTCTTCTCTTTCTTCATCTTTCCCCAGCTCCACGCGTTCTTCATCCCTTCATCCATCTTCTCCCATCTCCATCTTCCCGCATCTTCATCCCCCTGACGTTGCACGGGTACTATCTCAAAACATCATCACGAGAGTCACCTTCATACCATCAGAATGTCAGCTCTGAAGACATTTGCCGGCGAGATCGAGGGTGAGGTCCCCATCCCTGGGGCCTTGCCGCCGTATCGGCCTCAAGTTGAAGATGTCACTCGCGACTGTGAAAATGGATATCACCCAATCGAACTCTATGAAACCTTGAACGATCGCTACAAGGTCGTGCACAAGCTGGGTCATGGCACCCACTCGACAACCTGGCTCGCCGTCGACAACCAAACCGGACACCATGTCGCAGTCAAAGTTGGTACTGCGGACTCCACTACCTGCGATGGGACATGGTTCCGCCGGCTCAACCGCCCCGGCTCCTTCGATGCCAATATGATGGCATCGGTCATTCCGCCCTGTCGAGATACGTTTGTGGTCAACGGACCTCCCTTTCTGGCAAAAAAGTCAGAACAGCCAAAGAGGTCAACGAAGTCAGCAAGCGCTGAGAAGTCAGCAAGGGCTGAGAAACCAGCGAAGCCAAAGAAGCCGCAGGACTCAAAAGAGTCTAAAGAACGCCTGACAACGGCTTCGGACACCTGGGGATTAGCCTGCGCTCTGTGGAATCTCGCCGTCCTGGGACCCATTCCCCGCCCCTGTGCCTTCCGTCCCAATGAGCGGGCCACTGCGAAGGATGTGTTGGATTCAATCTGGATGACCAGATGGTCCCGTCCTTCGCATCAGAAGTTCATGGACTTGGTGAATGAGATCCGCGCCGCCATACGGGAGGATTGGGACTCGGAGGATGCGGAGGACTGGAGCGACGCAGAGTGGTCGCTTGATCCGGAAGACGAGATGGATATGGACGGAGATGAGCCAGAGGACTCGGATGATACGGAGGACTCGGAGGATGATGAGGACTCGGAAGACGACTCGGAGGACGATTCGGACTCAGACTCGGACTCAGAGGATGAGAACATGGACGACTCCGACACGTCAGACTCAAGCTCGGATTCGGAGGACTCAGACGACTCGGAGGACTCAGACGACTCGGAGGACTTGTAAGGACAGGCCACAGTCCTTTGCACCCTCTAAGGATTCCTCTACTCTCAATTTCCATTCCTGCCATTCCTGCCAGGACCCGCCTGTACGATAGTTCCACATTCTAATCGCAATGCTGTTCCATAAGTCTTCCAATTGTCCATCTGCTAATGGCATAAGATAAGCGGGTCTGTATCTGCTAGAGCAACGTTTAATTCCCTGAATTTCAGATGAATGCGGATCTATTCATTACTGCCTTGCTGCTAGAAGTGATGAGTCAATGGAGGATGTATCTATGGATGACGGCTTATATCCTTTTCACTCCTGGATCACAAAACAGGGTTTCTACACCTTAGAACGGGTGTTTGTGGTGAGAACTGACGTCCGAGACTTCGGTTTGCCGCGCCGGGCCACAAACGGATCCATGTGTCTAGCTAACGCCTAGATTCAACCTACGATACTCCATAATAAGCCCATTCACATCGCCCATATCTGTATGATCGTACCGAGAGAGCGCTTTGCTCCTTTCGTTCCACTCATCATCTTCGCCCTCACACTCATTCGTAGTCGACATGATCTCGTCCAGCATAATCCTAGCCAATTGCCAGAACTCAGAAGCCTGTCGGAGGAACCCAACCTGCTTCCATAGGTTCTCGGGTGTGTCTAGCAGCCCGGCGTCCTCTGGTACCCTCTCGCGCCAGATCCGACGCCAGTTCTCGAGACCTGTTTGCACGGGTGCTAGCGTGGACTCGAATACGAGAGAGTTGTGGAGATGGAACATCAGCGAGTGGATTGCTTGAGACGAGTCAGTAGCTGCTTGGGGCAACATAATCACGCTACATACCTTGAACCATGGTAAATAGATTCAGAGTTCCTAAATGGGAGTACTCCATGACAAGGTCGTCGTCAAACGAATTCTGACATACTCGCCGCACAACTGAGACCACAGAGATACGGTTCTTCCAGAACCGAGTTTGAGCCCAGCCACAAAGGTTTTCCTGGCATTCTTCTGCAGACCCGGCTTGGAAGCATGACTCGGGAGAAGCGACGTCCATCTTCAGCTCGGAAACGACCATTCGTGGGGGTGAGTTGTGCAGAATCGTGAGCGCGGCATCGATCAGGAAGATGTATGTCATTGTTCTAGATCTGTCAGTCTTGCTCCTTCCAACTGGGTATCTCGCAGTGGTTAGGGACTCACCTGATAAGCTCTTCCTTTTCCACGAACTCTGGCCACCATTCCTGTGGTGCCTCCTGCCAGCAGAGGTGGCGGTGGGAGGCTATCCTCGGTCCAATACTCCTTGCGAGCTTGAAGTCTATTAGTCTTGCGTCAGCTCAATCTGTTTTGATATACTTAGCTTACCGCCACCATTGATGCATGCCGATGACGCCTGCTTCTCGCCTGCGCTTCAACCGAGCCCTCTCGTTTCTGGAGTGAGCAGACCAAATACGAGGCCTGCAAGCACTGTAACTTTCCCTTCATGCATGTCTTCGTGGCCTGACCTGCTGTTGCCTCAACTCGAAAACACTCGTTGCTAAATATGAGCTCCTCGGCACAATCCAGCCATTCCCGCGCGGCTTCTGTATCTTGTTCGCGCGGGGAGAGGCATGCCCCAATAATGGCCATGACACATAACAGGGGTGGTGAGGCTGATGGAGCATGGAAAAGCGGTTTATGGACGATGGGACAATGTGGGTACCACAGCGACCAGAAGTACTCCAAGAAACGGCGGATATTTTGGGGAGAGAAGAAAGCCGAACATTTTTCTGATATTGACGGTGACCACTCTATGGTAATAGAATCATCTTTGCGTCTGTTGCGGGATATCGATCGAAGGTTATCGACAATCTCGCGCGACTTTGACGCAAGATCATCGGTCGTCTCGTCATTCACATTCTCAGAGAGCCCCCGATCATGGCCGGGTCGGGCAGATTGCGCACGTCCCTCGCCATTCAAGAGCTTTGCGTTGTAGGCTTCGGCTGTCATCTTTTGACGCCGAAGAAAGGATGGACGATCGGTGAACGTGGACATTCCTCTTACGCTCGTAAAATATGCCATGTATTCCAGTCTCTCTGATGGAAAGGTATCTGACGAGACGCGGGGAAACAAGAGGAAGTCCAAAGCTGAAAAGTCCAGGGGCGAAGTTATATTGGTTGAGACATTCCCTGACAAGTCAAGCACGTTGTCGAGAAGACCATAGCTATGGTCCTCATAGCCATGTGTCTGGGAAGCTGGATCAACTCCGGGCCCATATTCCTGTTCGAGTGCATGGAATATGGGCTCTGAACTTTGGGAGTATCTCTGGCGTTTGGAGCCTCTTTCGTGTGAACCGATATTGAAGCTTGGATCATGGAATTTCCCGCGAGATTTGCAAGTTCGCTCGTGACGCCGGAGCACATCCCTAGTACTGGAGGTCAGGCACCGATCTAGTGGAGGAAGCTCCTGATTCTGAGAAAAGATACTTTCTATTGAATGCATGACTGCAGAACATGCAAACGTGCGGCCGGCTATCGGAATCTGCCAAGGATTTAAGCCAACCAACATCAATGGGTCATCTCAAAGTAAGACACATACGTGCAGCCATGTGCCGCTTCAAGTGCTCCGGCCGACTCAAGGTCGCGAGACACGTAGGACAGCAGTGCTCTGATTCCATTTTCAGTATACTAGCTTGTTCAGACTCTCGAGAGCGACAATCCTCATCTCCGGCTCGGGTTGAAGGAAAGAATGCGGAAGGACGCCCTCATGCGGGGAAGTGGAGCCGAAGTACCTGCCGAAAGCCGTTTGTTGGTCAGGCCACAAGACTTCCAATAGATAGGACCTGGTTGCCTTTGAGTAGGTCGAGCTAATATCTTGGTCAGCTAGCAGGCTTCCTAGGCTAAGTCAGGTTACCTAATGTTTAGATAGTTAATGCAGTCCTTCCAGCATTATTACGCTGTATATTCCTTGCGTGAATTGGAGAAGTGCATTCCTGATTCTGTGCTTACGTCGATCAACGGCAAGGCTGAGTGTACGTCGATGGCGTAATGGCCCCAGATAAGTTGAGTGATCGGCTGCATTAATCAGCAATGACTTATAACTAAATATGAGTCTCCAGGGCTCTTCAAGGCTGAGATTCGAAATTCCAATATCTGAAAGAACAACAACCTTCATACGCTTAGGTTTGGCACGATCGTCATCCATTTGGACGGAAACAATCTACACAGACAGGACTAAACGTTGAATATTCGAAATACACAAACATGACTGCATATCGAGGAAAGATCCGGGCAGTCTTCTTTGACTTCATGGGAACATGTCTAGATTGGCATAGCAGCGTCGTGAAAGCCTTCCCTCCTGCAATCACCGACAAAACTGCATCCGACCTGGCCCTCGAGTGGCGGAAGCAGTATTTCGTCGCAAACAATCAGCGTTATCTCCAGGGCCTCGCCCCGGAAGACATTGACATCACGCTGGCTCGTGTACTCGATACCGTCCTCGAGCAATTCCAGTATGTCAAATCCCATCTCGACGCAAACGCCAAGAAGCGCCTTGTCGAAGCCTGGCATTCCCAACCAGCTTGGCCTGAAGTGCAGCAGGCGATACACAGCATCCGAGAGGATCTTGGACTCGAGGTCTTTGTTCACGCGAACGGCACGACTCGGCTTCAACTTGATCTTACGCGCTCTTCAGGGTTGAACTTCAACATGTTGTTCTCCAGTCAGCTCCTGGGCGTGTACAAACCTAGCCCCGAAGCGTACCAGAGGGCCTTGCAATTGGTCAAGCTTCAACCAGAGGAGGTGGTGTTGGTTGCGGCGCATGCTTATGATTTGCGAGGAGCTCAGAACGTTGGGATGAGGACGATTTACATACATCGATGGACCGACGATATCGATGAAGATATGGAGAAGGTGAAGACTGAGTTCGATTTCTACTTGAATGACATGAAGACTCTTGGGGATGTAATTGCAAGACTTTGAGTCCAGGGCATGGACGAAGATTTCCACAGGATCCTCATTAGGTGCTGCGACATGTAATCTTCACGGTCGGAATCCTGATTTTTGCAGTCATGTTGTTTTGTGATTCTGTGATTAAGAAAGACAAGAGCCCGGGTAGCAGGAGTGATCTAAAGTTGTTGAACAAGCTCGTACAATTTCAAGCCGGATAGGTTCCGGGCACTGGGACATGAATGTGTCCCGGCAGGTACTGGGTGATTCCACGAGGCAAAGTGGTGCTTCTGCCTGTTCATGTCAATAAATATTACACTGAACCCCTTCGGATGTCAATTACCATACAAAGTCGAGGAACCCTGCGCTAATGATAGCCGAAATGACCGAAATAAATTAAACCGGATACGCCAAGGAGAACACGGAGGGTCGGAAATGAGACCCTGGGTGCGCCGCTGTCAGATCTTTGAATGAAGCTTGGGAAGGGGGCCACTGGGGGCAGATGACGGGCCTCTTATGAAAAGACCTTGCCCTTGGACAACTTAGAGTCATTTGTTAGCTATGCTTTCTCCCATGTTTTGAAGTTCCTGACTATCATGGGCAACTTCACCATCGTAAACGGCCAGATCTACACACCAGGTCTGGCCATCATTGACGCCCCACAGCCAAACACGCCGCTCGGAGGAGGCAAGTCCACCGCGCCGATCATGCTTGGAGAGATCAGTCAAACTGACACGCTGCCCAGAAAACCTTCAGGTCGCGATCGATGTCTCGGGCAATGGCAAACTGCCTTGGCCACCATCCACGCAGTCCGCCAACTCGCCAACTCTCTTCCACAACATCACCCTGTTTCTGACCTCCGAAACCTTGTCGCATAACTTGACCATCTCCAATGGCACCGAGCCGAAGAATAACGGCACCGGCTATGTCGGGCCGGTGTTGGACTTGGAGCCCTCGTCCACGGTGAAGCACGTCAACTGGGTGTGGCCCAAATGCCTCGTGGGCGATGGCACGAGTGGATCGGCCCGGGGCGCGTACAACATCTCCATACACCAGTCTTTTCGCTGGAATGGCACGGATTATTATACGGTCTTTGACCTGCCCATCTCGGTGACGAATAGCATCTCGGAGAGCCCCGAGCGGGTGGACTGTGCCTTGCTGGAGAACAAACTCCTCAGCGTGGCTGAGATCGAGAAGAGTTCTGACATACTGCCGGGACAGCCTTGGGTTGGGGCAGGCGCTGCGACAACCACATCGTCGACGAAGACGAGTGCCGGGGCGAACGTGAGGGGGAAGAAGACGATTATGTGCCTTGCGACCGTGGGAACGGCCTTGAGCGCCCTCCTTTACGCGCTGTGATGACGCGGCGAGGGAGGTACCCCCTGGAATTTGGCGCTACCATTTCTATTCTTGTCTGAAAACCACTTTTTGGCATGTCTGCCTAGTATAGACGGAACAGGTTGTACAGTATTATCCTCTATGTGAGGTTCAATTGAACCGACATCCAATTCCAATGGCACTACTGATCGTCATCTATCAGCGCTATCCTGTAGATCGGATCTCGTCCCACGGGCGATCTCCCTCGATTGGGCATCGGAAGTATGAAGGGCTTCTTTCAAGCTGGGGGATTACCCCTTGAAATGCAATGGCTTTGACACGCCAACCCGCTGGAGTCTTGGATGTCTGGGCAATTTCTAGGCACAAAGCATGCTCCTTTGGTCTCCTCCTTCTTCTATCCGGCCATATCCGCCCCAAACCCAAACTCCCACTGCAATATGAGCACTACCTCACAGCTTGATCATTCGCAGCCCAGCTAATCGTCCTGTCGCTCGTTGCGACGTCCCCTCCTTATGAAGAACCCCTTGACCTCTTATCCGCGGACTTTGCGCCGGGCGCTGGTTCGAAATCGTATTGTTCGCGCGCTACTCGTCCTCTTCATAGCATGGAATCTCGTCGAGCTCCACCTGGTCCTGCGCCGCGTCTCCGAAACGGACATCATCTACCGCGAACAACCCCGCCGCCAGGAAAGGATATACATTGCGATGGTCAACTGGAACAATGAATACATTTTACGAAGTCATCTGAGCCAGGCTATCATCGAGCTTGCTTGGAAATTAGGACCGGAGAATATTTATATCAGTATCTACGAGAGTGGCAGCTATGATAATACCAAGGGAGCGCTGGTGGAGCTCGACGTGGAACTCGATCGTCTTCATGTACCGCGGAATATCACCCTGTCGCCTATCACACACGCAGATGAAATCGCGGCGCCTCCCGAGGGTGAGGGGTGGGTGGTCACGCCGCGAGGGAAGAAAGAGCTCAGGCGAATTCCATACTTGTCGCGAGTGCGAAATTACAGTCTGGAACCGCTGCATGAACTAGCCAAGCAGGGGATACATTTTGATAAGATCTTGTTCCTCAATGATGTCGTGTTTACGGTTCGTCGTTCCACTTCATGCGTCCAAAGGCTCATAGCCTTTAAATGGAATTGCCGAGTTGACCTGGAATCTAGTCAAGCGACGTCTTTGAGCTCCTCGACACCAATGACGGGGACTATGCCGCGGCATGCTCGTTGGATTTCTCAAAGCCGCCTTACTACTATGACACCTTTGCTCTCCGCGATGCCAGCGGCCATGAGGCTGTCATGCCTACCTGGCCATTTTTCCGCGAATCGTCATCACGTTACGCCATGAAGAACTTACTACCAGTCCCGGTGAAGAGCTGCTGGAATGGAATGGGTATGTATTCACTAATCTGATTCTCTGTCTCTCTCTCTCTGGGCGCGAGCTGAAAATCAATGCAGTGGCGATGCCTGCTGCACCGTTCCTGGCGAGTCCACCACTTCGCTTCCGGGGTATCCCCGATTCCCTAGCCTCTTCTCATTTGGAAGGCTCGGAGTGCTGCCTCATCCATGCAGATAATCCGCTCTCCGCACAACATGGAGTCTATTTGAATCCTCTCGTGCGCGTTGGATACACCACAGCGGCTTATGTTGCCGTGAATCCCCTCTTGAACTGGCTAACTCCCAACGCAATATTGCGAGGATTGTGGTTGAACAGGATACGTCGCTGGACGACGTTTCCTCGCTTCAAGGAGAGGGCAGTTCACAACCAAATCGCTCGTTGGACTAGCTTGTCTCCTGATAACAGAGAGCCTGGGGAATTTTGTGTCATCAACGAAATGCAAGTCCTTGACCCGCGAGGATGGTACCATGTCTAGCTAGTCCCTAAGAAATGAAAAGAAACTCTGCTTTAATATACTTTCTTTGGTGAGTTTATGCTCAAGCTTGTAAGAATTGTGTTGCTCGTTGATGCTAACTACTCCTTGACCCTTCGCTTCACCTGAACCTCAAAGTCAACAGGTTTCACGAACCAGTAGTTTTGAGTAGTCCAAATCTTCTTCAAGGGAACGAATTCGAAATCCCGAAGAAGTCGTGGGATCAACTTTGACATCTCCAGGATCGAGATGTGCTTGCCTAAGCACGTCCTTGCGCCCAAACCGAACTAGAAGGGTCAACTAGTCAGTTCCATTCCACGATCAAGGAGGGTAGACAGTAACTCACTGGCATGTACATCTGATTCATGTCTCTCAACTTGTCAGGTTGACTTTCTGCTTCAAGCCACCTTTCAGGCCGGAACACCTTCGCGTTAGGAAACACTCGCTGGTCGTAGTGTGCCACCCAAGTATTCGCGCCAACAGTGGTACCCTCAGGGAAGAATCGACCACCTATCTGAGCACCCCCGGCAGGGACCACTCTCCACATTGGCAAGCCAGTAGCACTATGCATTCTCAGCGCTTCCTTCATGACAGCCTGGAAGTAAGGCATATCCTGGCTTTCCTTGAAAGTGATATTCCCGTTCCCTCTCGCCGTGAAATCGTCAATCTCAGCAACCAGCTTGCACAGACTATCCGGGCTCTGCAAAAGATGCCACATAATACTCGACAAGCTGATCGCGGTTGTGTCAGATCCGGCCGTCACATTGGACAAGCCCATGATAAAGAGATGATACTTGGTGATTTTCTCGGGGTTCTTTTCGTGGGCTAGCATCAACTTCTCTAGAAAAGCTTGGGTTCGAGGGGTTTCTGGTGCTTCGGCCTCGGGTTTCTTGGCTTGATGTTTCTGAATCTTTTCTTGGACGAATTTGCTGATGTAGGCCCTTCCGCCAGCGCCGGACCATTTGAATTTGCTGAGGAGGTCGAAGAGGCGTGGGTGCCATTCGGGGTAGATTCCCACCATGGTGCTGTACATCATCACCTTGTGAACGGCTTGTATAGCTCCGTCTATGTCGTCACCTCGATCCAAAAAGCCTACCAGAGTTAACGATGATTAGAACTGACGGATAAAAAGACAATGACATACCGAACCGCTCGCCAAATGTGATATTCCCAATGACATCGAAGGCGTAGCATTGGAACCAATGGCCGAGATTGAAAGTCTCTTTGCTGTTGGCAAATTCCGCGAGGCGGTTGATGAACAAGTCGGCACAATGATCCACGAAAGGTTCATAGTGAACAAGCGAGCTCATCGAATACAAGCTGGTGAAGCGCTTTCGAGTGTCGGCTTTAGGCGCTGTTAGCGAACGTATCGCCACGTGCAAAAGGGCTGTTGGCATTACCGTGTCGCTTGATATCACGATCCGCAAATACAGTCCACTGCTTTGGATGTTTCCACCCATCGTACCATGCTGACTTGGCGAAGTGAGAGCCTGTTCCATACACCGTTCGGATCGCGGAGATATCGCTGATACTATACTGATTGGGGGCGATGCGGACAATGGGCCCGTACTTTCGATGCAACTCAATGTTTTTATGCTCAAACTTCCCATGGCGCACCTTGCTGAAGTACCAGAGTGACGTGAACCGAGTCCAGAATGGACCGGGAATGTCTTTCAGAGGCGAGAAGAGCGATCGGCCGAGCCATCGGACAAGTTGAACAAACAGTAAGAGAAGAGGAAGAAGAATGAAAAGATGTGTGTGCATCTTGGAGTATGCAGAGAACTATTTAAAGGACCTGCCCATATCTGCAGAATCTGAAGACTCCAGGTGAGTTCTTATACTCTCGACTCTGGGGTATCTAAACGTGGGGGAACAGCATTCCTAGGATCCGCCCCCACCCCCACCACCACTTTCCACTTGGAGTCTTCAGGCATACTTGGAGGTCACTACACTTACGGACTGGAGATACTATTGGCCTTTCGGATCATTCGGGAGGGACTGATTTCCATTGATCGGAGAGAAAGAGATGATAACCCTGTAATAGAGGAATTTGTACAAACTTAGCCTGTCCAAACCTTCCGTCGCCTGCGAGGACCCGAAGCTTAGGCATCTAATGGATCATCCGTGTTCCTTAAGAAATTAACATATTGCCTGTAGCCTATCAATCAGGTTGTCGGCAACCCGACTTTCTCCTGCTTTGCCTTGACAAGGTTTTGCTCCATCGCTGATGCCCACAAACACCACCAACATTGCAGCATAGGCAGCAGTACATGCGACGATGTCCTTTCCTTTGGATCTGACGAAGTCAAAGACCCTGCCAATCTGACCGCAACCATTAAAACAAAGCAGACCGCAGTGGTTAAGCTGTCAACCCACGTAGGATGCAAGACCATGATCACCATCGGAACGACGATCGCAAGTCCGCCACCAAGAGCCATGGCCAGACGAACCCAAACGTTTTGCTTAGACGATGGAAATATCCTGCTCTAAGATTCCTGACCCTGTGACTATTAAGAACATGCAGTGGATGCTTAGCTCTCATTTATCGCCTGAATAAGGTGGTTGATTTTCTGACCTTCTTCGGATTGTGGTGCTAGCTTCTCCAATTTTAATCGTTGACCATTGATCTCAATCATCCGAAGGCTGACAGGTAGTAGGTCGTAGGTCCATTTTGCCAAAGATCCAGCTCGATCTGTTGTGAAAGATATGGTGATCTTCGATAGCTTTGTCAGTTCCGATGCCCAACGCACTGCTACTCAGAACGGTTCTAGGACTGCCGTAAAGAGCAAAGCCATTCTTGTTGAATCAAGTATTGAGTTTGTACACAGTTCAAAATAGTCACATGTTCCCAAAGTGAATAGCCCCGTAGACACCACTTTTCACCAAAGCGCCAAAGAATAGAGTAAGAAAGAGATAAGGAACAGCCAAACATATGAGATCCCTTGATCACGGCTGGCTGAGAACCAGTCTGCAGACCCCCCCAATCAAGAATTGGACATCGACATCGGATCGTCACTTCATTTCTTATCTCCCCACAGTCCGACAACCCCCACCGACAGAGCCAGACCCGAAAGCCACGCCCGGGCCCGTTGTAGTCGGCGCTCCTTGTCCATCTCACGCCGGACGCTCTCGCCATTGACATCGTCCTCGGCCTCGACAACGACCAGGTCTTCATCCTTCTTTGCGGAGGGGGTCCTGCTCAAAGACATGCAGGTGGTATCGTAGACGATGCTGAAGAACCAGTTCTTCAGACCCATCTGTCGGTTAAACCAGAGGTCCAGGCCATAGGAGCTGACAGTGGACGCAACACACATCCAAATGAGGAAGGGATGCTGGCGGCGCGGAGGCGAAACGCAGTAGGCAAACAAGAGACAGGTATTTGCAAGGCTGGACAATCGCAGCGCATGCTTGCGGTTGAGGCGCTTCACCTCGGTGAGGCAGCGGGAGGCGGTGGTGGAGGTTGGTAGGAGCTGGAGAGAGGGGATAGTAATGGTCGCGGTGGAGTATGATAGGCCCTGGAAGATTTCAAGGCGAAGAATTAGTTATGAGACGACACCTGCCAAGGGGGTTTGTCGTGGTCTGTTGCTTACCGTCAGAAGGCCGAGCGACACCGTGCCGACAAATTTGGAGATGGTGATGGGGCAGGCCATGACGGCGATGGAAGGAATGCGCGACCGGTGGGAATCAATTCGAAAGGGACACGCGATAGGCTTCGAGGTTTTATAACCTAGAGCTCAATGAGGGGGCGCATGAGGAGGAGGGGAGAGAAGTTTGGGAGAGTCTTGGGGTGGTGATGACGTGCACGCGCCATCCAATCAGCGACTGCACGTTGTTCATCTGGTTTTCCTCCGAGGATGAGCTGGATTATAGCCCCAGATATGAGGCGGTAAGAGGTGAAGTGGGCGATGAGCGAGCTTGATACTGCTTCATCCGATTACCCAGGCAGTATGGCATATCATCACTAGCGGATCGAAAGTCTACCAGGACACTGAAGTTGGCCATATTCACGGTTCACCCTTGTGTGACTGTAGCTACGGTCCAGCATATTGCTACCCCAGACAGGAGGAAGGAGGGGATGCTGGAGCTGATCCCATTGGCCATTTCAGTATTTAGATTCACTGATTTCCACGGCAGGTGTCTAGCATATTTGGTAATACAACATTAGATCACGTTAAGCTCTTTATGATCGCTATGTTTTAATGCAAAAATCGAGTGGCACAACGCAAGCGGCAGCATTTCCGAGTGAGCCGAGGCTCAACTGCGGTGTGGGGAAAAGGCGACGGGGCGTCGGGGGCACGCTGGCCTCCGCAAAGTCGATATATCACCACCTCTGCATACTCTCTCTACGTGGTATCTTGCTAATCAGTGCTTCCCATCTCCCATACAATACATCCCATTATGCCTCTACACAAGTCCGAGTACATTAGCGACGTCTGGAAGGATGGCATCTTTGGTACACCTTTCCCTCTCCGTTCTGGCTAAGCTCAAAACAACTGACCCTTTTTTCCAGCCAACAAGGTCGTCTTCTGCACAGGCGGTGCTGGCACAATCTGCAGTGCTCAGGTTCGTGCCTTGGTTTACCTCGGAGCCAACGCGTGTATCATCGGTCGCAATGTAGAGAAGACCGAGACTGTGGCTAAGGACATTGCCACCTCGCGTCCTGGCGCCAAGGTCATTGGCATTGGTGCCGTCGATGTTCGAAAGTACGATGACCTTAAGGCTGCCGTGGAGCGCTGCGTCAAGGAGCTTGGTGCTATCGACTATGTGATGTAAGCTTGTTACTTGAACACCAGCGAGTCCGGATTCGTGTCGTCTGTACTAATGCTCCTACTAGTGCTGGTGCGGCAGGTAACTTCCTCGCCTCGATTGAGCAGCTCTCCGTCAACGCGTTCAAGTCTGTTATGGACATTGACGTGATCGGATCTTACAACACCCTGAAGGCTACTTTGCCTTACCTGGTCGAGTCTGGCGGTAAGCACAGAATGGACTCAGAGACCCGTAAGTACAACGCTCCCCTTTTCTCGTCGCGCTGCAGTTTTTAACCCCATCTACAGTCAAGCCTGCCCCTGGTGGCACTGGCGGCAGAATTATCTTCGTCAGCGCGACTCTTCATTACCGTGGTATGCCCTTCCAGACCCACGTCTCCGTGGCCAAGGCTGGCATCGACTCCCTCTCCAACTCCGTGGCCATCGAGTATGGTCCTCGCGGCGTGACGTCAAATATTATTGCCCCTGGCCCCATCGCCCAGACAGAGGTAAGGATTACCAGATCATATGCCCACAAGACTACAGCTAACGGTATACACAGGGCTTGGACCGTCTGCTCCCATCGGACGCCAAGGCTGCGTATACCAGATCCCAGCCCCTGGGCCGCTTCGGACATGTCCGCGATATTGCCGATGCCACCGTTTATCTCTTCTCCGACGCGGGAAGCTATGTGACCGGCCAGACCCTCGTTGGTAAGTGAATCGCTATCCCAGAAAGTAACCTCAAACAAGTGCTAATATTCCCACAGTCGACGGTGCGAACTGGCGGATGTCTGGTGGCCTTGCCACTAATGGAAACCTGCAATACCCCGATTTCCTTCTGTCAGGAAAGGAGGTTGCTAACGTGACGGGCAAGAAGAAGTCGAAGCTTTGAGTTGATGGAAGTTTCCACCACGCATTTTGAGCAGATAAATGCTGCCTTTGTACTATCTTTGGTGGCTATCGCGAAATTCGATAGAGATTATCCACATACATTACAAAACCATTCTTGGTCCATACCTTAACAACGGCAAAATGTTTAGGGAATTACTAAATTCACCCCCCTTCTGCATATTTTGCCCCCCTTCCTGACTAAGAATGCCTAAAGATACCTTTCAATGCCTGAATTTCAGGAAATCAGGCATCAAGATAGAAATAATCGGTAATCCAAGATAGTAGACCTGATTCCTAACAGCCCTAGTCACCCTTCACCGCGTTTACTCGTCTACTTTTTGGTGTTAAGGTATCTATATCATTCAAGGATATATAGCATTTATACGCAAAGAAGACCTAATACTAAACTATAAGAACTAAAGTAGTAGAATATTCGAAAGAGTAGTTGGAAGAGTAGTTGGAAGAGTAGTTGGAAGAGTAGTTGGAAGAGGATACTAGGGGATTTCAGGCAGGAAGGGGGGGGGGGGGGGGGGGGGGGGAAATAGGGGGGGGGGGGGGGGGAGAAAAAAAAAAATAAAATGTTTTTTGTTGTATGAGTGAGTAAAAAATACATGCGAAGTAAAAAATAAAGATAAGGTGATACAGAAAAACAACAACAAACAAAAAAAGAGAAATATAAAGAAAACAACAAAAACAAAACCACACAAACACACAA